>NQII01005164.1:128027-195258 GCA_002778355.1 Clitarchus hookeri | reverse complement strand
CCGAAAGTTGACTGTTTCCCACGTTTGAGCACACTGTGCCCACCACAGACATTTTTCTTTCAGTATTGGTTGTGTGTGTGTGTGTTTATGAATTTACAATTTCTCCGGGCCAAAGATAAGTCTGACTCTTTAGTACCAAAGCTTTCCAATTTGTCTTTTCATAACACCCAGAGTCTATAGCCATTGGCTAACTATTTTTGTGGCGCGTACATGGAACTCTTTTAAACAATAATATTAATTCATCAGTAGGTCATGGAAATTATGGGGTCACCACTTTGTTCCTGCCTGAAATTTCGCTATGCAATTGACAGTCGAAAATTTATTAAGACAAACAAACAAGCATGTTAAAAAAAAAAATGTATTGTGTTATAACGGTGGACTTCACAGTTTTCATTAAATTAAGTAAATTTAATAAAATGCAAACTAAACATCACAATACATGCGATGAAAAGAATCCTCGACAACATTTTTTGAATATTTTTATTCTAATTTTGCTAGAAAACTGCATTTTTGCACCCTTTTTTTTTCACGGTTATTGGTGAAGTTTTATCTTCAATATTTGAACATGTCTATGTATTTAGTGTTTGCTTTCGTTGCTTTTCTCATAATCAGTTTTGACAATGAGGGAAGTAAAAGGAATTTGTCCGTTTAATTCAACTACACCAACGCCTTGAAACGTTGAAAATATTAGTCCTTAACGTGTGAAGGAGATTAGTTCCCACCATCTTGAATTTTTTCGAATTTGTTCCATTTGGAACGGTATAACGTTATTTCTCACATGAGATATCATAATACTGTCAGCGCCACAACTGCTGGTGGGTGAATTTCCTTGGAGCGGGGTGCTTCCGGCGAGCGGAGAGGTAGCTGCGCGCTCAGCCTGCCGCAGCTTGATGCCGTGCTAAAAACATTAATCTTCGTATCATCAGTTGCACGTTTGCCGATGCGCGGCAAATATTTTTGTAACAGTTAGTACACAGCCAGACCGTCACTAGTATCAGCTGCCGGCTGGGCCGTGCCAGCGGACAAAGTGAAGGTATCCAGATCTCGGGGCGCATACAGTAGCTTCTCAAGGTTTATGTAATTAGTGCAATTGCACTGACTTTATTAATTTTTATCAACGACTTCCGGGAAAACATACGCTATTTTATATTTGTGGCGATTACAGAAACGATGCTAGCAACATTAGTCCTGCAATACAGACGCAAGGAAATGTGAAAAGCAATGTCCTATGTTTGATCCAAAATAACACAGATTAGATAAGTAGACAGTGCCGAAATGGCGTGGTGGTTCCTTTAATGTACACGTTCCCATTATCTGATTGGCTGTGCGAAGCTCTGGGAAAGGGCCCTGTGCCTGAATGGTCAATGTAAGCTTTGGCCAGTCTGCCGACTGGCAAGTGGATCACACAGAAAAAATTATAATGTTATTGCAACACAAAAATTACTGTTGAAGTATTATTTTAAACGTTTATGTTGTAGTAAAATTAATAATTTCGTGGCAAAATTGATAATTTTGACTTTTTACAGAGTCTTATATTACTAAAATGCAAATATATTTTTGAAGTGTTACTGCCAATAAAACCTCTAAGTAACTCTGCCGCAACCAAATGTTGCATTAAGCTAAAAATGACAGGAAAGGCAAAATATTTTGTGTTACTACTACATTAAAGTAGTGTCCAACTAACAGAAGTTTACGTTGACTTGACGTTGTAAAACTGCGAATATTAGTGTACAGCGATTACGTCGTAAAATTAATCCACCATATATTTAAATTTTAAAGCATAGGATTAGAACTAAATGAAGCTTAAATCAGCTCTTAAACCTTGCAAAGCACTTTACGTGTTTCAAATATGCACATATATCTAGATCATCAAGTATTTCCGCGCATAACCAAAGAGAACTACAGTTTGTTGTTATATTATATTCCATAACCACAATATGAAACGCGTTCAGACATGTTAAAATAGAGCAGTTGAGAAGACGTTAGGCTTCGTAAAGTGGAGATTGTTTAATAACTCAAGGCGCGGGTTCCATTCACCTCCCGGTCGTAATTTTTTCTTCGTTCGTAATATTTCTTTTTATAACAAAATAATGGAGTGGAGTGGAGAGATTAGGGCGACACTTAACATTGGGGTCTTGAGAGCCGATGTTGGTGAAATGAGGTNAGGGTGGGGGAAACAGGAAATCCCCGGAAAAACCCGCCAACCAGCGGCATCGTCCGGCACGATTCCCGCATGCAAAAATCCGGGTGTGACCCAGCCTGAAATCGAACCCGTTTCACCTAGGTGGGAGACGAGTATTCGAACCACTACACCACCGCGGCCCCTTACAAAATAATCATAATTAATTTATTTTACATAAGAATTTTTTTTTAATAGGGAAAGAAATGACAAGAAAATTTTTACACAAATGTTAACTTCAATTTAACACAAAATTTGTTTTGCCTGAACATAAACACCAGATTAATGTTGACGGAACAGTAAGGAGGTAAAGTTGTTGCGAAAGTACTTAATTTTTCAATACCATTTATAGCTAAACAGTATATTACATTAACAGCAACATTATTTACTGACAGGTGAAAGATTACAATAAAATACTATGGTGGTAACATTAACGCTGTTGGCACATTAGATGTTTTTTTTCTGTGCACTAGGCGATGGTTGGCAAACATGTTGCTGGCAAGTGACGCCCTTTTGCTGAAATATGCGACTGGAATTCGTGTTACAAGCATCAGCGGCGTAGTCGAGATTTCTCAAAGAGTGTTACTCCGTGATTTTCGCGCGTGGGAATAGTGTCGGACGATGCCGCTGGTCAGAGGGTTTTCTCGAGGATCTCCCGTTTCCTCTGCCTCTGCATTCCAGCGCTGCTCTATTCTCAACTCATTTCACCCTCATTGGCTGTCAAGACCTGATGTTAAGAGCCACCCGAACTTTTCCAGTCTCCATGTGATAAAATATGCTTTAATATTTTCAGGAACAGATATAGCCAATTGGTTGTTACTTCCAACTTTTCTGAAACCCTGATTAAGTTATACATTCAGGATGTTTCTCCGCCTCGTGCAAACAAAGCTTAACCCATTCAAGACCCAGCGTACACAATTGTGTACATTACGCACGTGTAGGTCATTCTTGGTCGGTACTGCACACTACGAAGGTCAGTGACCAATGATCTTACCTGTGGGTTAATGATTCGCAAAACGTCTTACTGGTCTAGATCGTAATTGGTTCATATAACTGTAGCCGAACACATTAGCCTACGTCTCATTTACTGTGACAACAAAACAAGTGTCGTGTCGACTTAGGTGCAGTACGTATCATATAAATTTTCGTTTGCAACACCTGAAACCATAAATTAAAGTAGGCCTGAAAGGGTTAACTAAGACCAGGACTACAGCAAAGCGATAACGTACCGCAATGTTGCTGCCATTCTACGTGAGAAATATTTCTTACTAGGCATTGCCAATACGCTTGTTTTTTCACTGTTTATTTACAAATTGATAACAAATTTTTAGCTTTATTTAATTAGATATAAGTTAAAGTCCAATTTAACCAAAATAAAATACTTTTATGTTAACAGAAGTGTAAAACATATGCGATACGTGGAATATTTAGGAAACAACCAAACATTACATACACGGAATGATTTTTTCAATGGACTGATTCAAATAGACTGTAAATAAATTATTTCAGGCGCTGCAATGAAAACAATTATTTTGTTTGTATCTGTACAAATATGAGCAAAACGCACTATCACATGCCAGAACCAATAAACACATGTTTTTGTTGGATGTTATTGCCAGATAACCTTTATGTGAATATAGTCTTAACAGCGCATGTCTCCTACACGTGAGTGATTTTTCTTTTTGCATACCTGTTATTGCTGTGTGCAGTGTAAGTTATTAAATACACTTCTTTAGAAACGTCTTTTATAAATACCACTAAGTCTGTGAGATTTAATTAGGACAAATACCAGCAGAAAAATTATAATGAAATGTGTCATAGTTTACAGCTATTACATATTTTATCAGAATTAAAGGCTTATTAATAGACACTTCAAAATTCGCGTTATTATTTGGCAACATGCTGGACTTCAATGCTCTATACCTACCTGCACGCAGTTTGTAAGTTAATTGGCTACTGGCGACTATATGACGTCACGTCATGGCGTTACCGCTTCACTATAGATTGGTTGCTCATCCGTTAAGCCTTAACTACTGGCTAAAAGCGCCTTTGGGACGTGGCACGAAAGTTGTCGGCCAACTAAAATACATCAAATGGGCATACAACGTCTTGGAATGTAGTCTGTAGCCATGAAATAACGCAAATTTTACAGTTCTCTACTTATTAATAATGAGAATACAAATTCCGAAGGACAGGTGTTTTTTACGAAAATNAACGCAAATTTTACAGTTCTCTACTTATTAATAATGAGAATACAAATTCCGAAGGACAGGTGTTTTTTACGAAAATGTTTGTGACCATGCTAGACTTCAACATCCTACGTCCCCAACCACAATTTCCTTCGGTTATTGGCTGCGTGTCTACGCGATAAGACATGTTCTAATCGTAATGAAGTACTCCGATACTGGACGCCCATGATTGGTGGACAGACACTTGAGGCACGTGACATTTAAAATCATCCAACCACGAAAGTGCATATAAACTAAAGTGTTTTGGAGTACAACTGGTCTTGAGAACTTTTTGCGAAAAACAACTGTCTGTACTGATTTCTGTCAACCAGAAGTGCAAAGAGGGGTGTGACAACACCGGACTGCCCCTCCCCCCCTTCACCATTATATTATTAAATACTCTCTACCTTTTAAAAAATATTCAAGTGCCAATTTTTTTCTAGGTTTTAAGGATATTTTATAGTTTCGTGAAACCACTATATCAATGGTAACTTTATAAAAATACAAAAAAATAAAAAACGTTATTTATAATTTTTTTTGGAAAATATGAGGATTTTAGATAAAATATTGATTATTACAAATAAAACGAGTTATTTCAACACAAATGTTGGTTTTAGCTAAAGTCTTTATTGAAGTCCCGATGTAGACATAATTATGTGATTTTGCGCAGTGTATATCTGTCTCTCTCTAATTTTGTGACGTCACAGCGGCGACAATGCATGGAATGGTCAATAAGAATGTATACAAATACTGCGCTTTATTTTGTTTGAGCAACGATTAATAAATAAATACAAAGTGTAGGCTTATGTGGTTTTCGGAGGAGTAAACATGAAGAGACGCTCCTTGATTAAATATTACTCTCAAATGCTCATTTAAATGGAATATGTTTTTATAGGTGGTGAAGTATATACGGTTGGTTGTATAAATACAGTAGATGTGGATTCGGTAACAACATTACGGACGTCAGAATTTTTTTTTCATACGAAGCTCACATTTATTTGTAAACAAGGACTTTTTTTTAGTGCTCGTTAAATTCGTGACCGAAAAGACGCAAGTTGTACGTGTAATTAGATAATAATACTGCAACTATGTGTGAGAAGTTCCTGTTATTAGGCACGTGAATATTGTTTATTCCCATACTAGATTTAAAAGTTATATTTCCGGGTTTTCTTTGAAGTATTCTAGCCTTCAAATTGTGCGACTTTGGACACGAATGTGAGAAATAGGGAATATTAGGCTGGGCAAATAAACCTACGCAACATTTAAGTTATTTCATGCAGTGTGCCCAACCTACCTGCTACAAAAGTAGTTTTATTTACTCTGTGCCAAGTAGCACGTGTTACACCATTACTAGCATTTATATAACCACGCATACGTATATCACTGATGACAAGATCAACTTAATTCCAAAGAAAAGGAATTGAGATTTCTACTATTTTTCTTACTCCATCAATAGTCATCTACTTACCGAGGTAAAGTTGTAGGTAGACATTCTGAAATACAATTCCTTCCCTAATTTCTGAGGTCTATAACAGTGTGTAAACAACCACATAATTGTGTTTTTAAATATTTACATTATGCAGGTATACTACCAGGTCTGTACTGAATTCTACAGTCTTGGGCTTGATATATATTTCAAACATTGAGTTTAAAATGTGCTGGGCTTGTCAATCGCTCCTTGAGAGTCTTTAAAACCAAATACGAGTATTATAGGTTACAAAATATTATTTCTCTTACAAGGCATGCATAAGAATAAATGTTTAACACATTTGAGTTTATTTATGATTAATTCAAAAGGTATCATGCTCAGCACTTAATTAGACTTGTAACAATCCTAAAAGTGGAAAGTTTCTTAGGCAACAGAAAGCTATGTGTGTATGTGAATGGCGCTGAGAGTGTAGAGTTGGAAGTAACATATGAAGTAAAACACAAGGTTAAACACAGTTTAATTGCATTCTTAATCTACTGAAATTGCCTTGGAGGATTGCCACTAGAGGGCCTACTTACTGCCCCTGTTTGCAGACGACGAAGGTCTTTTTTATAGAGCAAATACAATATCGAAACTATCATATTATATGCAAAAGATCTGAATAAGTTTTATAAATATATTGTAAACAATAAGCTAACAATTAACATTGATAGTAGTAGGGTATATCCAAAGCGGGTACATGAATCATGCACCGGATTTCGGAGTTGTCTGCCATGACGTCACAAGTACGGGTGGCTATCTTGGTCGGTAGAGTCCACCATCTTGGTAGGCGTCAAAGTCACCGTCTACCATCTTGGTAGGCGTCATAGCCATGTTGGGTATTCTTCTCTTGACATCACAAGAAATTAGTCTAGTAAAAACTATTCTAATAGAAAACATTTTAATAAAAACATTTCTCAGTAAAAAATTTAAAAGCATCGGCCCGCCACGTTGGATTTTTAATAATTTTGTCGGTTTAGAGTGTCGTTGCAGATCATAATTCCAGTTTTCAAGGAAATTAAAGAAAATTCAATCCATTAATGTTGTCTAGGAACGATATAATAAAAATTAAATAATTTCGGCCCACCACTTTGGTACCCACTGCATCGGTACTCAGTGCACCACAACAATCTCACCACCACTCACCAACCCTCTCCCCCTCTTCACCCTCCTATCATCAACTGCCTTAACCCCCTCTCCCCTTTTTTCATAGCTTCACAACACCATCTTTCCCTACACCTTCGCGCTGAAAATTCTACAAATCGGGGATCATGTAATGTCATAACCCCTCTCACTCTGCCACCCAGTCATAAAAATCGATCTTAGCACATTTCCTCATATCAATATTTATTTTGTTTATTGTGTTATGCTTACCATATACTATATACACATTATTTCATAACCATTGTTTTATTGGTTTATTGCGTAACCTCAGTTACGATAACCTTAAGAACTATTCTGAGTAGGATATTTTATTTTAAAAAATTCATAGTAAAATAATGATTGTTTGCGTTTTAAGAACATTTCAAGGCAAGTTATGTATCACAGAGCTCGTAATTTTTTTTTCAGTTACGGTTGTATCTTAAATTATAGTATGCCCAGATTTTCTCAAGTCAGGTTGTAAGCAAGCGAATATTTATACGCATATACGATAATAACTGGCAATTTCTAAGGGCCAGGCTCGTGAAATTCAGTTTGTAAGCATAATTTCTAGCTCCAGAAAAATATCCGGGAAAGAAAGCCTTACGACCATTTATAAACATAATGATTAGCTAAATTGAAAATAATATTTGCATCATAGTGATTTTTTATCAAAATCAGTTTATGACATCGGGAACAAATATTTATGGTTAAAATATTCAATTCTTTGAAAAAAAGTTTCAAATTTATTTAAAAATTTTATTACAAAATTATTTATGTTTGATTCGTTAAATACAAAACCAAATAATTGGGCACTCGTGAACTTTGTGCCGGCGTGCAGTAAGCTTGAAGGAAAAAAGCACGACACCTCAGCTTCGTCACAAACGAAACTGAAAATGGAGGCCTGGCCTCCATTTTCGAGGTGTCGTGTTTTTTTTAGGTGGAGATTTTATATGCGCATCTGTCGACCGACCATCGGAATGCAAATCTTCTCTACGTGGCTCGTGACATGGGGGCAAAGTCTGCCTATCCGATACAACAGAGGTGTCAGGTTCGGAGATGGAGTCGAAGGTCACACGGTTATTTATATAGCAACATTTTTACTCATCGGCCAATCCAGCCATCGGGCCTGTGTCGGGTACATATTACATCCGGTACAGACGCAGGAAACATAAAAGCACATGTAACATACGCATCACTCGGTTCTGTGTCTTGCGTACATGCAACCCATGACGGGCTTTCGCCGGCCAAGCAACGAGGTCGGATGACAAAATATATATTTGTTTGTATGGTACATTAACACTACTACAAGTGATGGACGAACCGGACCACCATCGCGTTTTTTTCTGTAGCGAAGTTTTTTAATCATCGGACAATATACCCGTTATGCATAATGGTATATTACCCTTGATCCGTCTCTTGCAAGCATTGAATGTGGGATTCTTTCAGAGTGTCTAGCATTTATAACATGGAAAATCTCATTTAAAATTCAGGGGAAATGAGCACAAGGAGGGTGATAGAATAAATTTGAGGATCGTAGCAAGTGAGGTCTCAAGGTATTTTCGGTGGTGGGAAATTTCTCCACCTCAACTGAGATCTTTCTATTTTTTCTATTGCGGAGATCTTCACCCATCGGGCATACGACTCTCGTCGCACGAAATGGCATAGTATCTGGGACCCCCTCTTAAGCGAAATGGGCAAGTGTGATTTTTTTCAGATCATCTCAATGTCTTGTATTTAACAAGCGGTGACTCATTCCGGTACTGCCCTTCATAATGTGTAATAGTAAAAGCCATCAATGGCTGCTAGCAGCTTCAAGTGAAAGCCATGTTTTGAATACAATGTGCACGGGTAGTGTAGCTGGCAAATTCTAAAATCCGTACTTGCTGTGTATGTGTGTATGCAGGGTCTGTGTTATTCGTGTATGGGAATCTGGTGAGCCCTACCAGGAATCGAACCTGGTTCATGGAGATGGGGGCCAGCTATCTGGTCTCTGCACAAAAGCAAGGCTCTAGGTTTAGAGTAAATGAGGTCGGAAAATTGGACTCCGAGTTGAGTTAGATATGGTATCTGCTGGCTCAAATTGAGGTCTTCTTAACTTAATTGCGGGTCCATCCGTTTTGACAGTTGTATGTG
Source organism: Clitarchus hookeri (assembly GCA_002778355.1). Lineage (NCBI taxonomy): Eukaryota > Metazoa > Arthropoda > Insecta > Phasmatodea > Phasmatidae > Clitarchus > Clitarchus hookeri. Next base: position 186,107 of record NQII01005164.1, on the reverse strand, counting down.
GTCGACAGTGAAACTCATGTAATACCATGAGGGAGTGTGGAAGAGGGAGTGCATTTAAGGGGGGAAGTCTCCATTGATTTCGAGGCTTTCTTGAAGTCCGATTTAGAGTTCTGAGATACGATTGCGGCCTGACCTGTCGTTCATTCGCTGTAAATAATAGCTGAAGGATCTATCCACCTTTTTTTTTGGATGCCGGACATTGTACGAATATGCATGCATTTAGCATTTGCAATAATTAAGAAGCTACCATGTCCGATCCATCAGACGACAAACTCTGCTACTGACATATTGGCTTCCTACACGTGTTAATGGGAAGTGATAATGGTAGGGGCTTACTACCTTATAGCACCGGAGATTTTAGCAATTTTTCCTGGCCGTACGAACCGAAGCATCTGCTCGTCTGGAACGTGCACCCGACGAAACGTATTCCTGCCAAAAACGAAAAGGGGCTCTATTTTATTTTAGCAATCACATGCGTTATCATAATGGACAGCTTGGAAATGACATCGCTTGCTTGGGTGTTTTGTGGTGACCTATTCAGGGGTGGGCGCCTTTTAAATGTTAGAGAGTAAAAGAATATGGATGTGAACCGCTTCGTATTAAACTTTCATTCTTGGTGACGATGTGCATGAGGAGTGTGGCTGGCAAGTGCTAACACTGCTGTTCCCACACATGCAGACTTCATGGTTACCCAACAACAAGCAGGTGAAAGGATGAGAAAATGGCGTAAAAGCACGTACGAATGCACGTGTGCAGAACCCAGTTACCTTATCCTCTGCAGGTGCAGAACAGCGAAAATGATAACACTGCTATGTGCAGACATCACGGTTACCTAACACCGAGCAGGTGCAGATTTGAGAAAATGGCGTGGAATCACATACACGTGCGCATGTGCAGTCTCCAGTTACCTGATACCGTGCAGATGCAGACCTGTAAGTAACCATTTTAACAAGAATGTTCTTCGTATCTGATCTCTGTTTTTCGTCATTACCATTCTATTCATATATGTCTTGAGCTACTTAAATTAACACTCTAAACATTTTCTGACATGGGTTTGCACAAATTAATTTATAGAAATTAGAATTTTTTTTCATAGCTATTTATTTACATTGTAATTTATACACATATCTTTATAAATAGAAAACCCTTATTTTTCGTATACAATCAATACTTTAAACATTATCGAGTGTCTTCCCTGTTGAATTTTTTACAATATAGAATAAAACAGAATTTTTTTTCTATATATACCTCAAGATAACTGAACATAGTTATCATGTTCTGTATATGTATATATGCTCTGGACATTATGTTCTGCAATGTATATACATATTTTTGGTTATCATTTTACTCATGGCCCCCTATTGCTTTTCATCGAACATGTACTGTACATATAAATGTGCTTCTCGACAAAATATGCTTATAGTTTGCACATGTAAAAATCAATTTTTCGCCTCGTCTTACTTTTCCTTTATTTTATAGCACTCCGCACATTACGCCTCCCCACTGTCAATATTTTTTTCACATCCACTGTTCGTCCTTATCCTCATCCGGCGAGCTTGTCTTTACCACGCACAAGAGGCTGCGACAAGTCGTGGTCCGATCGACGAACGGAACCATGTCGACTTCTTTTTCTGGTAGGAGTCTATGCGTCTCGCCATCGCATTCTTCGCTGAAGTGAAGCAATGTTTCCCGACCCCCTCGTATCTCGTAGTCCCTTCGCTGGCAGCCTTCGTTAATGACGATGGTTTCAGCATCGGCCAACTCCAACAGTTCGTCGGAGTTATGTCCAGCCTCATGTTGTACACTGCACAGGTCTGAATGCCGCACCGGATTCTGTCCATAAAATAAACTTTTGACTTTCCTTCAGCGTTCATGATGCCCAGGTTGTACGCAGGCACCATGGTGAAGTAGAGACAGGCATAATTCACACCTTTTTAGGCTTCTATGTTTTTCACTGCATTTTCGTACCGTGGGTCGCCCAGCCAGCACTCCACATGGCGGAACCGTGGGATGGCGTTGGGATAAAACTTCACCATATCTGACTCGAAGGAGCTGGTGTGCATCACTTCACGCATTAAAGATCGCGGAGGTGGTGCGATGGGAGTAGCTTTGGTGGTCATCAACCAACTGCTGCTAGTGCCGATAGTGGTCTGCGTGGAGACCTCATGTACCGGAAGCCAATCACCGCATGTCGTCGAGGTGAGTGGGTGCCGGGTGGAGTAGGTGCTGGGTCGGAGACGTAATGTGATCAGCTGCATGAGATTGGCGGTTGCCTGGTCTACAGAGTCGTTTATGTTTTTCACTCTGCCGACTTTTCTTCGATGATGGAGGCGGTGCTGTGGACAGCAGAGGTGAAGGTCGGTGACGGATTTGCGACTAAGGTGGTGGCTTTGACGGGGGTGGCTGCAGCTGCACGATGCCGAGCCTTTCACCAAGCGCGGGAATGATGAGTGTCCAGGACAGGCGTGGTCAACCCTCCAAGCACTATCTGCACTGCAGATAGTAGCGAATATCTTCGTCCTGCTGCAGGTTGGCCGGAAGTATATTGTGCATGTACCGAACTTCGTGGTGTTCGTACGTCTGCAGGAACTCTCTCTGTAGAAAGGCCAGTTCTTTTTATGTATTGAGGGCCACGAGCGAGCGTAGCCTCCCATACGCGACGATCGCTGAAATTATTTTCTGTCCACTGGAACTGCACGCAAAACTGTTATAAAACTCCAGATGAAAAATAAACTGTATATTATCAGGCGAGAAGGTGACGACGACGGCAGCAACAGGCGGAAGACTGGGTCCTGTGGCCTTTCATACGCTGGCATATGCATGCAATTGAGGAGGAATAAAAGGAAGTGTCACGTCTGTGAGAAGGGAGGGGGTGATGTAGGTGACATGATTGAGCTCTGGTGGTAGATACTGAAAACACGAGTTACCAGTGCACTGCAGGAGGCACTGACGATAAAGGGAGGCGTTGGGTGGTTGGTGAGGGGGATGGGGGCTCTGTAGGTAGCGGAGGGTATCGCACAAAGGGATTGATTAGTCGACGTATGACAAGTAATTGGTAGAGTGGGGCAGCTATTCGATAAATTTACATTGCATACGGCTTTGGAAATGGAAACGTTCTTATCTTAAGCATTACCGATCTTTGTTCATCTTTGAGGAATCGGGTATCCGCGATATATAGGCAGATATTATTTTCTGCCAAGTATTCCGAATATCACAATGGATTCAAGCCACCATATTTGAATCAAACTGTGTATTTTTTCTATGTTCTCGCATGCACAGTGAGACATTTTTTCATTGGTGTACAACTACAAATTTTATTTTCATTCGCAATTTCGGGTGCTTGAAATTTTTATTCTTCACAGTAAGCATAACACATTTCGGTGGGATGGAGCCTCGTGGCTGTCACGCTGTGTTTCGCAGCCCATTTTACGTATCTTGCGTACATCCCAGGCACTAGGGGATTGCGTGTTTGTCCTCTGTGCACATACCAGTGTCATAGAAATGGTGATNTATTATTTTCTGCCAAGTATTCCGAATATCACAATGGATTCAAGCCACCATATATGAATCAAACTGTGTATTTTTTCTATGTTCTCGCATGCACAGCAAGACATTTTTTCATTGGTGCACAACTACAAATTTTATTTTCATTCGCAATTTCGGGTGCTTGAAATTTTTATTCTTCACAGTAAGCATAACACATTTTGGTGGGATGGAGCCTCGTGGCTGTCACGCTGTGTTTCGCAGCCCATTTTACGTATCTTGCGTACATCCCAGGCACTAGGGGATTGCGTGTTTGTCCTCTGTGCACATACCAGTGTCGTAGAAATGGTGATTTGCATTTTAAGGTGGGAAACGAAACATAACACGATTGTTTATTATATGCAGATTTTTCGCTCGCGCATGTAATATCATAGAAAGAATATGTGGGCTCAGTTCGCATAACTGCATCGACATTTTAAATATTTCCATGGTCCAATTAATTAACGAAGGGAGGGGGATATGTGTTTCCAAACAAATTGAAGATATGAACTTTACACCATTAAATTCTGAGCACGAAACTTACCCTGTTGTAGCTTTATTCGCTTGGAAATATCACCGACGATTGGAAACAAAATGCGGAAGATCCATTGGTCACGTCGATTCAAAAATATCCATTCCATATTAAAGGGGAAGGGATTGTATTCTCCTCCATGCTGCTGCCTTAATAGATTTTAATGGTGGTATATTGTTTTCAGGCATGTGCGATATTTTTCCGAATGGAGGAAATTACATAAATTACCAATTCCTTTCTTCCACCAGTTTGTCTATATATATAGTTCGTCGCATTATATTAGGGTACTATGTATATATATATATATACATATATATATATATATATATGAGACACAACCGAAGCCATGCTTTTATTTGTTACCGGGGCGCTTTTAGCCGTTAGGCCATTCCGCACCCCGGCCTCCCAGTAGGCGGGGAAGAGGGATCACGCCCTCTCAACGCAGACANTCAAACACCTAGGGCAAAGTTACGTTGTGATAAATAAACAGACGTTACTTTCAAAACATTAATTTCGTCATAAAAAAAGTTTACGTGTTAAAACATATAAATTACGCAAGTCCAATATTTGCAATCACATACACACTGGTCCAACGTAACGTAAAAACAACAATACTCTTTCACACACAGCGGTCACGACGCAGATTACAGTATATTTATACCTGCCGTAGAAAAACAGATTTATCACAACATCGTAACTTGCCTCGGTAGGTTTAAAAATCACAACGTGTAGAAACTTGATGTGGTAGTTTTATTTTTCACGAGAAGAGAAAATAACGCTTCATTCTGTCCCTTTTTTCTACGAGGAAAAGACGCCGTGGCCACTTCTGCCAACTTCGGATTTGTAACCGTCCCGCCATTACATAAAAATATACAATAATAATTATTCAAACAATAAAATCTCGTTTCATTTGTAAATTAAAAATTAAAAAATCATTATTTTTGCTGTAATAAGTATGAAATACGCTAAAATTGAAAATGTGTATAATTTTTTTGCTGCTACTAGTGGTGCGAAACTTCCCGAGAGAGAGAAATAAAGAGAGAGAGAGAGAGCAACAAGCTCCGCTCCGCCTATTCGCTTCTTCCTCTGACGAAAAAAAAAAAACACCATGTCACTAGGGCCTACGCACCGTAATTTGCGCTGATTGTTTTAACTGTAACAATGAAATATATTTCCTTCAGTGCTACCTAATTATACCAATTATATCAATAGGCAACGTTTAATTTACAAATACATGCGAAAAATAAGGTTAAAACAATATTTTATCTGTGAACTATTTCTTACTAGCTGTTGCCAACACATCGCTGCTCTCACTGTTTTTAATTCGTATTTAATACTAAATAAATAGTACAAGTTATAGAAGATACTAAGTTAAAGTTTCATTTATTAAAGAATACAATAATTTAAAGTTAATCACAGTGCTATATATTTGTTTTTACAAGTTATTTAAAACACAGGGTGACATGTAACTCCTAGGGTGATTTTTCAAAGGTTCTTTTCAAAAGTATCGAAGATACCGTGAATGGATTATAACTATTATTTTCCATGGCACTAATGGGTTTTCCAATGCCTGACCGCCAGGGCCCCACCCACGGGCAAGGAGACGCGGGATCCCTCCGAAATTGGTGGGTACCGTCATCATAGTCCAGTTTTATACTCTAGTTTTTCTTCACCGAGCACCGTGATTGCCACGCCGCCCATAAGGCTGGGCCCCGCTGACGTCAGACACGCGTCCATTTCCACACATAGAATTTCTTCACAGGGAAATTACTGTTTTGGGCCCCAGTGGCCTGAGTGCCAAGAGGTCCAACACCNTGGCCTGAATGCCACGAGGTCCAACACCCCGCTAAGTGGTCGGGCCTTAGTACTATCTATCGGCCCAAGCCATCATGGCAGATATCCCTATACAGCCGCTAGGAAGCTGATTTGCATAGGGTACGGGCGGCAGAGACCAATTAGTTTAAACAGGGGTGGCGCAAGAAGCCTTGGGTTGCAATGGATGTTGAGAGGCTATAAGGGACGCATCACCCATCCTTTCCGGAAGTCGGTACGAAGACTGGACTCGGTTACTNATCCCTATACAGCCGCTAGGAAGCTGATTCCCATAGGGTACGGGCGGCAGAGGCCAATTCGTTTAAACAGGGGTGGCGCAAGAAGCCTTGGGTTGCCATGGATGTTGAGAGGCTATAAGGGACGCATCACCCATCCTTTCCGGAAGTCGGTACGAAGACTGGACTCGGTTACTATAGCATAGTACTGCCACACCGCCTCAAGTGCCCAGCCTTCTTCCTCCCACAGGAGTGACCGTATAATCCTCCCCCCCCCCCAATTATTAGGGTACTGCAGGAATTGCAGGTGCAAAAAATATAAAAATGAAGGCGCATGTAAAGGCTTGAATATGTACTGTAGCTATTCAATGAGCTTACTGCCCACTGATAACAGGCTGGTATGTATATGAGTGGATAGTTAAAGCACTGCTCGGGCTGCTTAAAACAATTTGGGGAACTCGCGATGTGAGAGGCATGACGGTTTGTCTCTGTAGTTAGCAGTGCAGTATTTTTTTTAATACATATTTTCTAGTATGATTCTATTTTTACACACCATGATTTTCTTCCCAAATAAAGTACAAATCAGGTTATAATGGACAGATGTTATGGTCTCAGCTTCATATATTTATTAAATACTTTCCGTTTTTTCCCCAACGGTTTATTTCCTGATTCTTTTTTTATACTCTGTTAGGGTGCTAATATTTAATATGTATATTTTAGTGATTTGTTTAATACTGAACTTCCAATCGATGGATTATTTGTACGGTCTCTTCATAATCTTGTGTAATTTCTTGTCGAGGGGGCACTAGGAAGTTTTCGACTCAATACTTTCTTGTGTAAATGTGTGACCTTTATATCGGTATTTTAAATGCTGCTTCTTGAGATAGAACAACATTTATTATTCGCATAATTTTTTAAATCTTGTCTGCTGTGGCATTTTAAACCTCTCTCTCTATATATTTTATATTGCAAATACTTTTTTTACTGTTTCCTTTTTAGATTACATACTTGAATGAGGAGCCACATTTTGATGGCTTGTATGTAGAGCTACATCAGGACTGGATGAATCGGTTGATGTACGGACTGCGAAGAAGGGAGTCATCCCGACCCAAGAAGGAACGAATTCCAGAACACTGTGCCGTTACAAATTTTCGTAAAGCAGCAATGCTCGGCGGCATGGGGTCAACTGTATTCAGAATGTGGAGCATGTTACTTTCGCATGTGAAAAATATAAATCATGTTTGGACGACGAAGTGGCAACCAGAAAAGGTATATCGAAAGATGTACTGGCCTTCCTACAATGCCTGCTAAGCATTATCTGCTGAAATTGCATCGGAGATGTACTGGGATGGTAACTGGCACTATGCAAACTGGTGGCAGAAAACTTCAGCTGTGAATATCGTTGGCAGATCGTTGATTCCTTCCACGCAGATACTACAAGAACACTTTCAGAAATGCTAATGAAGCACGAAGGAAAGAAAATAATGAATGTGTAAGGAGTTCCATACGCATGCCATATCTATGCGTGAAGTGTTCTAAACAGTTTACTCACACCTACCATTTAAAAAAAAATGTGAAACCTTGGCAATGGGGTGCACCATCCTATGATGCAGGCATAGCGGATTTTTCCTGAAGGAATCGGCATTGAGGGGTCTTTTGAAAACGCATGTTGCACCAAATCCTATAACTTCGACGAAAGATGTTTGTTCATTTCGGACCTGTATGAAACACAATTTAATAAACCAGCTTACAGGGGAGGTGGAGAAATACTGAGCCGTGAAATATGATATAAAGTTGTAATGTAGCTAAAACACAAAAAGGTATTCCGCAAGGAGGAAGAAATTATATAGAAGGGCTCTGGCTGGATCCTTAATTTGGTGTATCATCTGCGGCTGAGAACAAATGGGATCGGCCCTCCCATCATCGATGTCAATTATGCGCATTAAATATTAACAGCAATTCGCGGTATGACACTTTATATTAGGTTTTTACAAAGTGTATATACGCAAAGAGCACAACAAATGTGAGAAACATGTGGATCAGTGTTAGTTATGCCTTTAAGGCGCCCACATTGCTAGAAAGAAGTTTAGATAAGGGTTATGCTTCAACCTTGGTCTTCGGTGCGAATGACAACAGTAACATCGTTTCGTACCTATGCCACTCCACATTGTCAATGCATACGGCGAAAACGAATGCTGCACTCGTCCACTCATCACCAGGTGCAACAGTGAATGTGCCTTCGCCTCCCATGATGCACCGCAATATTTCCAAAATGTCATGCACAGATGCATAGGTAGTTGTTTTCATTTTATGAATCTTTGTTTGATAAAGGTCTTGTTGAGTGGCTGATAGTCGCAGCAGGTGATGGTACGTCGCATACATATTATGGACACATCGGTCGTGGGTACAGAAGAAGCAACATCGAGTTATTCATACGGGACACGTGCAGCAACAGCACCACTATCGCCACCTTCAGGCGTGATATCGACAGCCCCATCGACTTCTTTGGTTGATATGTCTTCAATGGGGTCAACTGCAACTTCGGACGAACTGACAGCACTGTTTTTTGCTGCAACGTTTTTTTCTTCGGCTGTACCATCCAGTTGTTTGGCTGACCTGTTTCCAGCAGAGTTCGAGACGTGGCCTGTGAGTTCGAGACGTGGCCTGTATCGCTATCACCAGAGATAACTTACCCCTGCCGCTTTTTCGATGAGGTATTTATGCATCAACACACTGCATGGCACCATGAATTTCGTGACTGTATGAGCAATCCCAACGGCATTAAATATCTGTGCTTATGGTGTGGGTCGCTTTTCTACCACTACGATACTTACTGTAAACATGTAATTTCATGCAAAGTTAATCTGCAGACCACATCGACCCTCGGTGTCAGATATGCAACAGAGAGTTTTTCGTCCTCCGTCGGCGGAGTGTTGGATCGTGATTTCGATCATAAGGTTCACTACCAAAATCTGCTGCGACCAGTATGAACGACGTACCTGGCATATCATCACCAGGAGCAACATCTCTTTCCACGAAGACATCTTCATACATGGTTCCTTCCGATGTGACGACAGCCGAACCACCTGGGGCCGCTAGTGTATCATCTACGGAGCTTTCAGTGGCATATCGGTGTCATTTCTTCTGCAAGCACTCTGCCTTCAAGCTTATCTACACGGCGGCACAAAGTTCACGAGTGCCCGAATTGTTGGTTACGTATTTAACAAATGATAACTGAAGGTGGTGTTTATACGAATGTAGACAAACAAAAATAATTTTGTTGAAATTAATTTTAATATATTTGTAAAAAAATCAACAAATTATTTTATTATTATTACCCATATTTTCTACCACTGTTATAATATGATTTTGATAAAAAAAACCTTTATGATGCAAATATTATTTTTAATATAGCTAATCACTCTGCCTATAAATGGTCGTAGGGCTTATATATGCATACTTTTCTAGAGCTATAAACTATGCTTGCAAAATGATTTTCACGAGTGTGACGCTACAAAATCGCAAATTATAATCGCATATGATTATAAATATTCGCTTGCTTACAACCTTACTTGCGAAAATGTGGGCACACAGTGATTTAAGATACAGACCCAACTAAAAAAAATACGAGCTCTGTGATACATAAATTATCTTTAAACGTAGTTAAAATGGAGCCAATCATAAATTTACTATGAATTCTTGTAAACAAAATATACTATTTGGAATAGTTCTTGAGGTTATCGTGATTGTGGATATGCACTAAACCAATAATACAATGGTTACAAGATAACGAAAATATAAATATAAATATATATATATATTTATATATGTATGATATATACCATATATATAGTATGCATAATACCCAAAAATAAAATTATAAATTGGTATTAGGAAATGTGCTATGTGCTATGATCGATTTTTATGACTGGGTGGCAGGGTGAGCGGGGTTATGACATTACATAATCCACGATTTTTAGAATTTTTGGACCAAGGGTGTCGGAAAGGGGAGAGAGTGTTGAGGAATGGGTGAGGTTGTTGAGGGGGTGATAGGGGAAGGGATTGAGAGGGAGGTGATGTGGGTGTGGTGAGAGAGGTTATTGGTAATAGTTGGTGAGGGGGAGTGGTGGGTTTGGTAATGGTGGGTGCTAATTCTTCAAACTTTTTTTGGTTACAGGTTTTTGTGAGAGTGAAGGGGGATCTATATGTCCCCGATGCACTGGGTACTAAAGTGGAGGGCTGAAATTATTTAATTTTAATTTAAAAAATTTTTAGGAAGCTTTACTTGATTGTATTTTTTCTTAATTTCCTTGAAAAATGGAATTATGATCTGCAGCGACACTTTTAACCGATATAAATATTATTAATAATTCAAGGTTACAAACCAATACTTTTTAATTTTTATTGAAATATTTTTTTTATTAAAATAATTTTTATCGAACTAATTTCTTGGAATATTGGGGGGAAGAACATCCAACATGGCTGTGAAGCCTACCAAGATGGTGGACTGTACCGACCAACATGGCCGCTGGCTGCGCTTGTGACGTCATAGCAGACAACTACGAACTCTGATCCATGATGCTTGTCCCCGCTTCTGCTATACCCTACTACTATTGATAAAACAAACTAATATGATTATTACAATATTATCAAGTACTGAAATCTAAACTTTTGACTTAAATATTAACAACGCTTGCCAAGTACTTAGGCCTAAAAATAGACCATAAATTAAGCTGTGTTAAACATATAGCATACATAAAATAAAAAACTTTGCTTGTTATTGGCATTCTCAACAATTTGAAATCAGTGCCAATTACCATATGGGGAAATGTGCATTATGCATTAATGTACCTACATTTTCAATATATGAATGAAAAAAGGGGCCAAGGAACAAAATTGTTACAAAAGCGGGCACAAAAAACTTTATGGCCTTCTCTTTTCGATACCAACATCTAGACTATATCAAATAAGCAATAACAAACCACCATAAATGCACGTTCAACTTTGTATCAAGTTTGAAATATAAAGTAATAACAACATTTATTAAAACCTATCAATAAAGGTGTACAGGAGCACAACACAAGCAACCAAGCAACTTTCACAGGGAGTCAGTAAAATCAGACAAGTAGGGTGTACTAGTGTAAGAGTTAGACTTTAAAATAATTTGCCTAACAAAATTAATTAAAGTAATCAACCAAAAAAACGTGTTTGTAAAATTGGTTAAAAAGGATGCACGATGTATGTATAATGAAGATGTTTAAATGTAAAAACTTACCTCTAATGTAAAACTAACCTAGGGAAATCTGAAAAGTTCTGTACCACTTTGAAATACATTTATACGTAAAATAATTAGTTGCTAAAATATGTCTTAACTTGTAGCACAACGGTATGTGTATACGTAAAGTAACTATTTGCTGCTACTTGTATGTATAGACCCTCTCTAAGATATTTAATTAATAATTTAAAAAAAACAATTGATGCCAGAAATCTACATATGTAGCACGATTATTCTTCCTGTGCATAGAATCCGGCGTAACAATGAACACTGTAGTTACAGGCCAACAATAAAACTAGTAAGCACCAATTGTAAGTTGAAGTTGTACACATTTAAATACGTTAAAGGGCAGTGTGTGTTGTGTCAAAGGCCTGTGACATTCACAGTATCTTCTGAATCAGGGCAGTTTATTTGCTTTGTGTTCTTTTAACAACTATTTTTGGTGTTTATAAGTTTACTATGAAAATGTAATATACAAAAAACTTGATTGTTTCTGTAATTACAACCAAATAATTACACAATTTAAATTTTTTTAATGCACAATCACCAGAGAATATTAGCCATTCAGGATTTGTGTGTACAATGTAGCAATAAAACAACTATTCGTAAATAAACCTACGAATTTGATTGAATCAGAGGTGTCCACCCTCCACCCGCTGGGTTAATCATAGGGCACAAACATAAATGTGTATTTGAAGGGTGTGTCACAGAAGACTAATTTAAAACACAAATAAGTGTTTTAAAAGATTTTTGAGAAGTTCGTTTGGTTGTGATTTTATCACAGCATATTAGCTAGGTCACCTGATTGTACCTTATGAATATATTTTAAAATATCGAAGAGTTGTACTATTTTTGCTTGCCACTCTGTAATTTTACAGACGCAGGCTCTGTTAGCATTTAGAAAAATCACAGGCGCAAGGAAGCTTTAAATGGCAGGTTTTTGTGTCGCTAACAAGATTTTGTTTTCAATGCATTACAAATTGCTAGATGACGATACTTTAGCCGAGTGCAGCTCATTGCATACGCATACTGACAGTAAAGTTGTATTCTTAGATAAATTACAATTTTTATAAAATAAAAATCTTTGTAAGTGTGCCACTTTAATTTAATTCCAGTAATCGCTGGAATTAGTATGCAGCAACTCTTTCAGGGTGGACCCAGATTCCTTGAATTATTTCACTTATAAAAACACATATATGAATAATATAGTCAAATGCATAAAATTGAAGAGTAAGTAAACTATCTTCTTAAACAATAATGCAAAACTCGTAACGCATGAATAACATGTGCACGTTGCAACGTACGTAGCAGTGCTTGCATGTCGTAGTTTCAAACCCACCTCGCTATGGGTTTCTATGCTAGTAGCGTAAGTTTAGTAAGGTTATGTTATATATTTTGACACAACTACCAAAATTAAAACCTGCCACCTTTACATTTGCATGTCCAATAAAGTTTTATTAAAGTTTGCATGTTATTATCCAAATAAAACTCATACTCGAGTGTTTTGCATAATTAGGGCGAAGTTACACAAATGAAGTAGTTCACGTGCACCCTTCCATACAATAAAGTATAAATAACTCACATAGCAAATTACCATAGATGCTTGCCCTATCGGTTTTGCAGTTCATAAAATAATTTAGTTGTAGGTATGTATAACGTTTCGGTTCTTGCGTTCATACATGGCTGAATAATTGTATTAACAGAAACTATTTATTATGAGTTAAGGAAAATGTTACTATAGAAAATTTATATGTTTTCAATTAGTTAAAAGCTAACTATAGCGTACTTAAATTATTTAATTTCTGTTTTTATGTGAAAAATAATATAAAAAAGCATTCAGTGGGTCAAGGAAATGGGGAAATAACGATACAAATCTACAGGACTACTAAATAAAATGCCGGGCGTGCACATAAAAGTTTTATAATATTTTTTTCATTGCTAAATATAAAAACCAGGCGTTAGGCAGATGGAAATATGCAAGCTGTTCAACTAGCATAAAAAATACAGCATGAATTGATCACTCAATTACAGATACATAACATGTTAGAATGATGCCATTCTCGTTGCTTAAGTATAGGCCTTGTCAATAGAATTGCCTAAGATTGTTGGTTCAGCGATATATTTATTCATGATAGCTGGAGACAAGACAAATATTGGTAGATGCGGCATTCATTTACGTCCGAAAAGACAGTAATCCCTGACGAGGTTAAAGTTTCACTTCGCATGTACATATAAATAAATACGTTTTCTGAAAGAACAAAGTAAAGCACGAAAGTATGTTATTTTTACGCCGAAATATTCTTGCAGTGCTTCTTTCCACGTAATCGAGTGTAATAATAACCTAAATTAATTTCATTTGCTACAAATAATACGTTGTCAAACGTCGTGTATTATATGCAACTGTCTATTTGCTTATTGACGAATATAAAAAACTTTTTCGTATTGTTCGGTTTGTCTATTGTAATAAGACAAACCACATGAGATACGATTTGTCATTATAATAAGTTTAAGGGGCTGGTATCCTTGGCGGCCGGTAGGTAGAATTGGTAAGTGGCGCACCTGTTGGTGGACACTAGAGAAAAATCTTCAAAGTCTCTTGTTTGTTCAGCTTTCCGTCGAAAGATGGCGATACCAGCGACACGTATAAGTAACAAAACACAATCGCCATTCATTGGAATGCACTTGTCTGTTTTCCAGGTAATATAGTCCCGTTGGAATAGACGTCTTGGGGGGAGTAAGGTTGGCGCGTGCAGCGCGGAGCTAAGAGCCTACTTACTCTCCTGCGATGACGCACAACACGATGACCTTCACCGCACCTTCCCCTTTCTAATTCAGTACACACTTTTACACCACAAATCTCCCGTATTAAAATAATCAGTGTATAAAAAATCTGCCACTTTTTAATTATTGGGTACATAAATTCAAATGACAATATTGTTGTTCTCATATTCTACACTGGCTAATATATTGTGTAATTTATTTTGGCTGTGTGGTCAGGACGGATGATTGACTATGGTCAACACACCGAACTGCTGTCTTACCTAAAATTCAGCACGTTATAACCTAGCGATCTTAAATTTATATCAAACAATTGTTACCAGTTTTTAAAACGTTCTGCACACAACTGTGCTAAATAGATTCAAACTGCATTATTTGCAAGAGAAGCCATTTTTTCCAGCTTGAGTTGTAATGGATTGTGTGTTTTATATGTATGTACACATTATATATACATACGGCGTGTATGTGTAATGTATACCCCCAGAGCAAGCATCTGTATTTTGTAAGGAATATTTCAGCTTCATCTACGCACTTTTTTTTGCGTATACTACACATCTCTTAGACATTAGCGGTGTTTTATCTCTCCCCCCTAATCCAGGAATGCTTACACGCAGGCTTACACCGAGTTCGGACAGTGGCCACAGAGTGAAGAGGGTGCTACCTTCCAGTAGCCTTTTTGCTAAAAACGGCTACTTGGACTATATCTCCACCAGCTAATATTTTTACGAGATNCGCTACCTTCCAGTAGCCTTTTTGCTAAAAACGGCTACTTGGACTATATCTCCACCAGCTAATATTTTTACGAGATAGTCAGGTCACTAATTGAATCTATGTGCATTCCGTCATGACATGCTTTCTTTAGTTTCTTTGTACTCCTTTTCGTTTGTCTGTAGTTGTAATTTAAAATGCGCGTCGAAATTTTCAGTTTCGAGGGGTACAGAAAGAAACTGTTTTCGGAGGGTTACAACCGAAAAACGAAAAAATAAGACATTGTAAAGCATAGAATACAATCAAATTAGTTTAAAAAAGGGAAGTTTAACACATGAAATTATCCTCCGATCATGGAGCAAATTTAATAAAATGGACAATAAAAACTTAATTATTCCTTAACAACGTATTAAAAAGACAAATCTCTGAACTTGTAAGTACTCAGTTATGATCGTATAGTGTACTAAAGCAAGATTGATAAAGAAAATACACAATACTAAGCAAATTTATTAAGGATGCTACCCCCTTAAGTAGATAGATTATGCCGATCCGAATACAAGGGCTGAGAGCTGCAGATCCGCGGATCCACCACCATCTTGGAATTTCATGTTTTCCACTCAAAAGTTTCTATTTTACCCCAAGAACCACTTCAGAAATAAATCATTTTACACAAAATTCCTGGAATTTCCCTCAAAATGTCGCATTTATTTCTCCAAAAATTTGTGAAAAAAGTGCTTGCTCCTCAGTGTGGCTAACTGGAAGCCCTGAAAGCCAATTTTCGAGTCATATGAAATATTTGGGGGGGCTTGCTTAATACTTATAGGCCTCCACCCCTCACCCCACCCTAGTCAATCTCACCTCATTAACAAAAATCTATAGAAAAAAGTTAAAAATATAGTAATACTAGATCTTACCGGCAGTTTCGCTCGCTTGGTTACAGAAACCAACTTAGGGAGAAATAACGGTATTTGTTAGTAGACAGACACTGATCATAAACACAGAACAGATCACTATTTTAGGACGCTACTGTACACGATGTTGTAAGTCTTTCCATCTGGCGCTAGTATGTGGAGATTTTGGGCATTGGGCACACGCGAACAAGCGACATAGAACTGGCCATGAGAGAAGCGCGGTTTTTCCAAGTGCACCTTGCCTTTGTGTTTTGTTTATTGTAATAGTAAACTAAGCTTGAGAGGGAATTGCAGCCTTTTGAATTGAAACGGGAGGTCTGTGGGGATTATAGGGATCCATGGGATGATTAAGTTCTCGCCCTTTCCTACTCCTGTCAGAATAGTGGCACTAATTATGTTCCACCCAAGTTGTGTGACACGAAGCCTCGTCCCATTACATAATCGCAGTTCATCTAAATTTCGCATAAGCATGACCGGAACGCCCAATTTTAATTGGAGCTCATGTGAGGGCACACCTGACAACTCTAGAGAATTCAGGAACTTCACAGGATATGAAGTGCTCTGTTCTGTGTCTACGACTGTGTCTAATGACAAATACTCCGTTGTTTCTCCTTGTACCTATTTCAAAATTATAGTACTAATTTTATTAACAATGTCATTTTTTGGTGCTAGAATCGCTCTTTTAAATAGCCGCTGGTCATCATTTATATTTCTTTGTAGATCTGGGTAAACGCTAGAAATCAGTTCCGTATCACTCTTCACCAAATTACTAAAATCCCCCATTAGTGACACACAGCCTTCGGCATCTGTTTCTAACAGCCCATCTTCAATTTTTAATAGTGTATCAGCATAATGTCCTGTATCAACGTCATTGTAAATAAAGGTGCACTCTCATGTTTGTCGCCAAGCTGAATTTCTTGACATCTGCCCATAAGCTTGACGACTTGAGGCAGACTTTGATTTCATATGCAGGTGTGCCCCTCTGAATCACCGGTAGAGTTTGGCGGAAGACACCAGCCAGTAATAAACCACTCCTCCTATTATGTCTGTTGTGTTTCGTATATCCTGTAAAGTTCGGTTTAGGGCCTCTATCGCTTTTTTGTGTGACACTGTGCTTTCGTCCCGCAGTAACAACTTACATAGACGTATTATTGTATCCCGAGAGCTATTTTTACTAAAATTGCAGATGGGTGACTCTTCCTGAGCAAGATTCAGTTGCAACTTTAACACTGAATGCGCGGTGCGGACCCCGCTCAGTAGTGTGGTGGCTATGCAGGAGGAAGCCACGGCTACAGCAATTTCTTTGTCTTTTCTTATATGGGCCAGAAATAAATTTAACAAAAATTTTTTTCCCGTTCCACCAGGGGCATCTAGAAAGAAGAGTGCTACATTCCCTGACTCCACTTGACGTAACACTTGGTCAAACACGTGTCTTTGTTCCGGTTATAACCGGGGCACCATTTCGGTCACTTACTGCTGCAACGCTGGGACATCATAGTTTAACTCTCAATTTCGTCACTTAAGTCACTTGCGCCTGATCGTGGAGGTCTAATCATTCCGAAACCGCTTAACTTTTTTCCCACAATTGCCATTATTTTATCTTCAATTTTTGCAAAGGCTTCATTATAAATGTATTTATTAAATGTCATGTCCTCGTGTGTCTGCTGTAGCCGTTGCAAAACGTCTTCCAACATGCGATATTTGTACTTATCCCACAACTGTTGGGGGGATTTCTAAGGCTGCAAGATGATATGAGGGTTGTATATAGTTCCCTGATTTTGGGTAGTGGCCGACACTGCACGGCTTCCTCCATGGTTTCGTCCCAATGATTATCATTCTCTAACAGACGCAGAGCTTCACATGCCACTCTATACGTGGCGCATTCCTGACCATTGACAGCTTTAGGGTCTCTATGGCTTGTCGGACGCTGGACGTGGTGCGGCAGATTACGCAAACAGAAACATTCAAAATGTGTTATATGAGCGGAGTACACACGGTCGAGGGCATCTGATGATTTAACTCCAGTTCAATTTTCAACAGGCTTGCCTTGAATGCGGCGTTTCCACTCCTTTCTTGAAGTGTTCCAAAAGTAGTAACAGGGGACTTCGGCAAACAACAAAGTTTTTTTGCGAAAGAATCGGTCTAACAAAGCTGGAGAAAGGCTATTAGTGTGTTCTTGGGCAGTGATGAGACCCTTTCATTGAAGTTGTTCTCATTAAAGTACACGCGATGCTCGTTTTCCAAGTGCACAGCGAGATGAGTAACAGTTGGATGTCTCTCATGTAAGGGGAAACCAAGGAGCCGCCACGCTGCCTCGTTGCTACTTACATAATGCCCTGCTTGAAAGGTCTGAACTTCATTAACGGGCTGCATGCACTCCACCGTCATTTCTGAGATTGAATATCGCCTGATAATTTCATTTATTTATATACTTGCATATATATTGAATAGCGAGAACAGAGCTGCAAGCTTCTACATTAATGTGAGCATTAAACATTTTACATATAATGGGCGAATATGGCACAACCCAGCTATAGTCTAAGGTTACAAATGCCCCACTGAGAACCTTGACAGTGATTTTCCTACCATCATCTTTTGGTGCTCTGCATCTGTATAACAGGTAGTCTTTGTCATTGTGCACCGTTTCTTTTAGTAGCGCTCGTGGATATTTTTTGTACATTTCCCACCTTTAATGCAAGGCGATGCTGGGTTATGCACGCCATATGGACCGTGAACCATGTTTCAGACTATGGTGTCGTACAAATCTTTATCTTGTGCTGGATCCGGAATCTCAGCGCTTATTAAGTCGTCTATTATTTGGTTGGAGCGCAGCTTCTCGTTGAGCCATATTAGGATATGCACACGTGGCAAACCTCGTTTTTGCCACTCAATGGAATACATGTAGCGCTGTACGTCTCCGAATATTTTGCCTTTGGTAACAATATTCATTATATTTTGTACTTTTAAACGAAAGACTCTGGCAACTAAATCGTGTCTGTCAGTAGCTTTTTGTCAAGGTAATAGCTCCTCCGTAATTTCCTTCCATGAGGGATTGCAAGTGAAAGTGACAAAAAGATCGGGTCTACCGTAACTCCGTACATAGGCGAACACATCGTGGGTGTATTCGTGCAGGTAGCGGGTGCTGTTGACGNACACATCGTGGGTGTATTCGTGCAGGTAGCGGGTGCTGTTGACGAATTAAGACGAAAGAATCACAATTCTACCTAAATCACTGGGGTTTACATTAGTATCGCTATTAATAGCATCTTGCAGAAGTATGTAATTCTCAACTAGCAGCTTTTTTTTATTTAAAGAGATGTAGCGGAGGAGTTCGCTTTCTTCTTTGATATACATGTCGACCAGAAATTAATGAAATAGTTTTCTGCACCGCGCGAAGAGTTTGAAAACATTCTCTCGGAACGTCATGTGATACACATAAAATGCAATACACGAAAAATTTTTGTTTCGAACAGGATGTTTTTTTATAGGATTAATGAATGGAATTTCAAAATTATATCTCTATTATCACTTGCTATAAATCAACGGATATTGCAGGTCATCATAAAACTTATGAGTGTCGGCTACCCGTGTCAACGTATTGTTATGTGCTCGTAGGACAATGTCTCGTGATGAGAACTGGTCGCTGCTCACCACTGCAGCGATTTCATTACTTAAAGGTGCATTGAAGCGCCTCTCATGCTATCTAGTCGGAGTCCGACCAGCATGGATGACTACCTTAAAATCCTCTTGAGGCAGGTTCTCTAAAGCGGTTTTAAATGGGTTAATCAAGATTTTGTGTTCATGCAACATTCTTAGAATTTTCAACACCGTGTCTCTTTCAACTCCTTGCATAAATTGGCAGCGGCTGTTTGTTTCAATTTTTCCGTTACAAATGAAATATACCTGCAAGAATTTATGCTGTCCATTGACAGCTGGAAAAAGCGCACCGATTCTATGATAAACTTGCCCTTGAACAGTAAACATTGACGAAAGTCCGGACATTATTATCTCTCTGTCAACTGCAATAGATGCAATTTGGAAACATGAGTTGTACTTTCTGATCCTATTTAAACAGCGCCGTGATTTATCAACGTCATGCAAAAAGAGAGTTTTCAGAGGCTCTTCTGGCTCACCAAGTAAAGGAAGGGAAACTTTCCCTCTGGAACAACACAACCCTGCGGTCTCATATTTCCATTTCAAAGCGCTACAAAACCGTCACGACTTGTCCACGAGTCCGATAACAATAAGTACGTGATTCTTATTATCAATTACGGGATCGTAATGAAGTGCCGCGTTATTAAATACAGACCAAGTGTTTCTTTGAAAAGCTCGTCGACGTTCCGCCTTGAGTTCCGCGTTTGCGATTCTTCTCGCCTGTGACTGTTCAGGTGTTTCGGATGCCTTTAAAGCAGCCTGTCGGTCTGCTTGTTCTCCCAGTCGTAGATGGGTCTGAACAGGCGTTTCGGAGGCTCTTAATAGGGCTTGACACTCAGCCTATTCATCTAAATGCAGCTGCGTTTGTTCACGCATTTCTGAGGCTCTCAAAGCGGCTCGACGCTCTGCCTGTTCATCTCGACGGAGTTGAGTATCGGCAGGCGTCTCTAATATCCTGATATTTTCCTGGCGTGCGGCCTGTTCTTCGAGCCTTTCCTCAATCTGAGCAGGCGATTCAGCGACTCTCAAAGCAGCTTGTCGCTGTACTTGCTCTTGTCTTCTCACTTCGGCATCTTCTGAAGACTCTTGCCTAGCTCGTTTATAAAAGCGAACACGAACTCTGCTACGAGAACAAATACTTGATTTTCGTTTGCGAGGCATTATTTATTTAACAGACTATGAAAAACTAAACTACAAAAAAAGCAGTCGAAAAAGTAAAAAAAAAAAAAAACAAATACCAAACCAACAAATCCAATTCAAAGTGCAAATCAGTCTATCCGGTCTCATAAATTGAACACTATTTGAATATTCGTTAACAACAAAACCAAAACGAAAAGCGAATCAAAGGAAACCAAAAGCAAATGCAGTCAATTGAAACTATTTGAACACCATCTATTATCAATTTTTAAAACCACAATTGGTATGTCATTTAACATAGAGTGATTAAGGGAAATTACATATTGAATAAAATTTTTGAGATATTTTCTCGCGATAAAAAGTAGTCAATATCACTTTACAGCTCTCAATTTATTTCCGTGCAAGAAATTACGTCGATCTATTGCTCGGTTTCGACGTTGCATTGTTGATGTTGCATTTTTGATGTTGCATTGTTATTCCGTTTGTGTATTTTTTCATTTTCNCGGTTTCGACGTTGCATTGTTGATGTTGCATTTTTGATGTTGCATTGTTATTCCGTTTGTGTATTTTTTCATTTTCGAAAAATAATTTCCCCAAGGGAATGAGATATTTTCTCTGGATAAAAGTATAGGCTACTTTTTAATGTCATTTCACGGCCTTCCAAATAATTCTGTGCAAAAAAAAACGTCGATCCGTTTCTTTGTTGCGACGTGAAAGAAGGACAAAAAAACAAACAAACACATTTACGCATTTATAATATTAAGTATAGATATATCATAAGATGCCATTCTGTTACTCACACCTGGTAGTAGTAGGTGAATGGTGTAGAGGTGGGGTGTAGAAGACCGATTTCTTATAAAATTAAAACATATTAAAAATTTTAAAAATCGAGGAACATATAATATTAACTTCACACTCACCCCACTACCCTAACTAACCACCTGTCCCNCGGTTTCGACGTTGCATTGTTGATGTTGCATTTTTGATGTTGCATTGTTATTCCGTTTGTGTATTTTTTCATTTTCCAAAAATAATTTCCCCAAGGGAATGAGATATTTTCTCTGGATAAAAGTATAGGCTACTTTTTAATGTCACTTCACGGCCTTCCAAATAATTCTGTGCAAAAAAAAACGTCGATCCGTTTCTTTGTTGCGACGTGAAAGAAGGACAAAAAAACAAACAAACACATTTACGCATTTATAATATTAAGTATAGATATAACATAAGATGCCATTCTGTTACTCACACCACCATCATCATCCACTTACCACATCTCCACCCCACATCTTCTGGCTATTCTTATAAAATTAAAACATATTAAAAAATTTTAAAAATCGAGGAACATATAATATTAACTTCACACTCACCCCACTACCCTAACTAACCACCTGTCCCCTCACCACAATCCACCCAGTCATAAAAATCCGGGAATTACAGAAAAAAAAACATTGATTCTAAAAATTTAAGAACACATCACGTTAACCTCACACTCATCCCACCACTCACCTCACCCCTTTCGCACCACCCAAACATGAAAAATCAAGAAAAATTACAAAGTAAATGTTAAAAATTAAAAATTTAAAAAAAAATTGGAAAAAGAAAGTTAAAAATTGTTTACATATGTAAATGTAGGGGGACCAGGGTGTAATTATTTTTAATTTTATAAGAATTGCCAGATGGTGTAGTGTGGAGATGTAGTGAGGGGATTGTGATGGTGGGGTGAGCAACGGAAGGGCGTCTAATGCTATATGTTACTCACTTTTTAAGATTTTTTTTTTAATTTTTGTGACTTTTCTTAATTTTTTATGATTTATGGGAAGGGGAGGGGGTGAGGTGAGCTTGGCTAGCGTGGGGTGAGGGGGTGGTGGTGGCCTACAAGTATTAAGTAACCCCCCAAATCTTTAAAATGGCTCGAAAATTGACTTTTGGGACTTCTAGTCAGCCACATTGTGGAGCAAGCACTTTTTCACAAAATGTTTGAAAAATGGGTAATTTTGAGGGAAATTCCAGGAATTTTGAATACAATAATTGATTTGTTAAGTAATTTTTGTGGTAAAACGGAAAATTTTGAATAAAAAATTGCAAATTCCAAGATGGCGGTGGATCCGCAGATCCGCAGCCCTCAGCCCTTGTCCTCAGATCGGCATAATCTTTCTACTTCTTTAAACTGTTTTTATTATTCGACCTCAACAAAACGCCGTATACTGTCCATTGTGTTTACACTCGTATGGGTTCTCGCTGACGTAGTGCGCAAAACGCGACGCATTCGAACAGCTGATCAAGCAGACCTGTACTTTATTTTCGGCCATGATTGTAGTCACAAGAGTAACGTGTTTATTTGAATGAGTAAGTAGAGATATTTGGGCATCTCTTAACATCGAGGGCATGAGAGTCGGTGAGTGTGAAGCGAGGTGAGTATGGAACAGCGCCGGAATGCATGGACGGGGGAAACGCGGGATCCCTGAGAAAATCCGCAGATAAGTGGCATCGTCCGGCACGATTCCCCCGTGCAAAAATTCGGGACGATGACGGAAATCGAACCCGGTTCGTCTTGATGGGAGGCGAGTTGTCTAACCACTACACCACCACGGCCTCCGCAGTTTATTTGAGATCCTACACCTGGTTCATCAGCGGTTTGGCTGTTTTAATTTTAAAAAATATTTAAAACTTTAATATTAAAATAAGGGCGAACCGCATAACAAATATCAAAGGAACATTCTTCAAGGCATCGTAATAACAGGAAAATTTATTTTGACCATTTGGAAATTTATACGAAAGAATGTATATTAAATTTCATATAACTAGTTTCATTCTTCATTGAAAAATCGCTTTCTTCTATTGTGATACTTAACCCAGACTATTATTTAATATCGCGACAAAAATAAATTATATGTGCTAAAAAATTAGAAAATAAATTTAACCCTTTAATGCAAATTGTAGAAATTACACACTACACAAAAAAATATATTTGGCCAGTATTGTACGTGGCGCTAATTATCTTACCTGCGGGTAACACATTCTTAAATCGTGCTAGTGCTCTGTGTTATGACTGGTTCACATCACTGATCGCCGAACACAAAGCGTAAAAGCTTATTGGTTGTGATAACGTAACAAGTTCTTTGTCTTCGTAACTGCAGAAAGCATCCAAAAATGCCTTGTTTGCAACACCAGACATCGCAAAATAATTAGCAAATAAAAGGGTTAACCTCTTAAGCGCCAATAAACTTGCTGACTGGTCTGCAGTGGCGCGGTAGACGTAATCGATAGGACAGAGGTGCGGCGTGCGGCAGGCACGTCTCTGGAGTGATGTGTCGAGAGCTTTGTCGGCCGAGTAAAAGAGGGGAGGAGGTCGCCACAGGGGTTGTGTCATCGCTGACCCTGTCTCGACGCAATAACACGATTACCCCCCAAGGTGGGCGCGGTGCGGACCCTGACCTCGCACGCGAGCCGCCAGGTCGATACCTGCGGGTCACCCCGCACGTCCTTACCCCGTCTCCGGACACTATTCAGGATGTCCCATACGCCTGGAAAAATAAACGGACGCCCAATTGTTCTATTGTGATGTGTAAGGGTGCAATATTTTCCCGAGGAGTCTCACAAAGTACAGACATCAATATACAGCCCATTCGCGGTTACTTCCAATTTTCCTGAAGCCCTGCTAAAGTTCTACTTCCAGGATATTCCTCCGCCTTATGCAGTACAGAAAATTACACCACAGGGAAAACGCACTGCATTCGTTCGTACCTCAGCGTAATAATATTTTGCATAAGAACTATCACTTACTAGGAGTTACCAACATACCTTTATACTCACTGTCTTTATTCATATTTGTTATGAATAAAATAGTATAGTTTATATGCAAAATATAATTTCAACATGAATTTAATTAAAATTACGGTGGGGCTATGTCAACGCAAGTATAATAACCTTGTGATACATGTCACATTTAAGAAACAAGCAAACAAATCATACATGGGATGATTACCTCAAAGGTTTGATTCAAAAAGTGTGATGAAACCTAATGTCGACTGTACTAGCACATTCAATAAGTAGGTGGAGTGACTGACACCCTGAGTGTAGGCAGCCACGCCTCACGGCGTCCACCAACATCTTGATTTCACTACGTAATGCATGTACACATGCAGTTTTCTTTCGGTTACAAACGTGGGTCTTTGTAAGAAGACCAGGCCCTATCACAAGGAAGGCCAGCAGGGCCATTTGGCCAGGGCCTCACTTCGTAGAGGGCCTCAAATTTAGGATATGGACTTTGCATTTCAAAACTAACAACAGAAGAATCAGTTAAATAATTGAGTTAGTGTTCTCATCACAAATGGTTGTATGCTGTTAATAATGTAAGTTTATATTTATTATATTTTTTATGTTTGAGAGGGGGCCGCAAAAATTAAAATGGCCTTGGCCTCTGTCGACCTCGGAAAGGGCTTGAGGAAAGAATTTTGCTATTTGCCTGTCCAATCAGAGCTAGGTTATTCCTGTACTCAACATCTACGATTTGAGGAGTGTGTGGAGTGGAAAGGTTTGGGTGGCACGAAACAGCGAGGTATTGAAAGCCAATGAGTGTGAAGTGAATTGGATATGGAGTAGTGGTGGAATGCAAGGACAATGGAAACGGGATAGCCCCGAGGAAACATGTCGAACAGCGGCATCGTCCGGCACGATTCGCAAAAGCGAAAATCCGGGGTAGCCCCACCGGGAATCCAATCCCGTTCGCCTTGGTGGGAGGTGAGTAGTCTAACCACTACACCACCGCGGCCACCCAAAACATTGATCCCAGCAGGACTGAGAAAGCCAGTACAGAAAGAAAGGACATTAATATTTCTTTCATATGAGTTTTTCAAGAAATATATTCTTTCGTATAAAAAAAAAGGTGGTGCACAACTGGAATATATCCTATAAGTGGGTATAGACAACTGATTTTCGTGGAATATATTCCTCACAAGCTAGACTTCAAATGTACTACGTGCACACATGCAGATTTCATTAACTGTAGATACAGTCCACGTGTCTTTGTTGGAAGACATTTTGTTTCTTCACTGGACTAACCATAATTACGGTACCCTGGCATATGTGATCGGCTGGCAGACCAATAAGACGCTTACAAGATAAAATCGTACAAATAGAAGAGTGGAGCTGAAATAACTTGCCATGAACTCTTTTCGCGAATATCAAGTGTTTTAGATTGTTTGTTTATAACTCGGTCAGAGGGAAAGCACTGAACTAAAAAGCGCATATTTATGTCAATAAAACGTGCTAAACATAGTCGAAGACAATTTATCTTGACATTTCTAAAGCAGAGGAATCTCTAACTGTTGGAACACGGGACTAGTTAAAGCGTGACGGACATGCAGTCCTTATCTTGTATACACTTCACGAAAAAAAAAAAAACTTCCAAAATACATGAGAAATCGATTNGTTCTAAACATAGTCGAAGACAATTTATCTTGACATTTCTAAAGCAGAGGAATCTCTAACTGTTGGAACACGGGACTGGTTAAAGCGTGACGGACATGCAGTCCTTATCTTGTATACACATCACGAAAAAAAAAAAAAAAAAACTTCCAAAATACATGAGAAATCGATTAGACTCGACACAAGTGAAATTACGAGTGGAAGTCGATTGAGCACCGGTTCTGCCGTCTTGTCACGAGACCAATATTGTTTGTCAGTTTGTCACTGTCACCTAACTGTTCCATAGTGTGTGTCGTATGGACTAGTGTCCAGCGGCAAAGTAGGCACAAGGATCCGTGTGTCTCTACTCAACCCAGACTCCACACATTCGCTCGTGAATTTGTTTTAAGCGTGCAGAGCCGAAATAACGTGGCGGTCCCTTTGGTTTTCTCTGTTTGGCTGCGCGAGGCTATGGAAAGCCGCCTTTTGTCTGATTGGCTACTGTGTTATTCGAAAGGTTCCCTATTGGCTGGACTGCCATACACTATACCACACACACCAAAATGCTCCGAGTTAAGTCTGTAGTAATTTCACGTCTTAACGTCTTTTTAAAAGTGAAATATTTTAACTTGTGTACACTGAATATATTTGAACCCTTTTAGACCACATTTGTTTCTTGGTTTCAGCTGTTTCAAACCCAAACTAGAAATTGTATGATGCGCGCTGTATTTCGAGTCGACACAGCACCTGTCTAGTCATCGTGTTTGTCTGTAGAAATAAGACAAATTCCTGACCTGGGGACAGCGGCATGGTTGTCAGATGTGTTGGATGCAGAGAGAATCACCAGGAGTTGAGTCTCGCACTGTAGAGTACTGACCAGAAATAACAATCACCTGCGTTGTGCACAGAACTGTGTATAGGCTGTTCACTACAAACTGAGCACTTTCGAAAGCCCTGCTCAAGATCTACTTGATGCCACACTATGTATCCTTCCGCCATATGCAATATCTATGCGTTGCTCAAGTTAAAATGTGAAATCACTGTGGAAGTAAATATTTTACAAATTTGCTAATTCTTACACTTAATTGCATTAAAAAAGCTGAAAGCAAAAGAAATAATTTCAGTGAACACAAATGCCTACCTAACAATATTTAAATTCAACGTTAAGACATGTAACTAATTTCCCTCCGTCGTTACCAACTTAACTGGGTGCATGCCAGTCAGTGTGCCCGTTAAGATACACTGGAGAGCCAAAAAAAAACTGGTATATGTGTGCGCATGCAAAATAACAGAGGTATGGAACCAATCAAAGTAAAGCGGTGCGGTCGGCAGCGCCTATATAAGACAACAAGCGCCTGGTAAAGTTGCTAGATCGGTTACTGCTGCTACAACGGCAGGTTATGAAGATTTAAGTGAGTTTTAACGTCGTGTTATAGTCGAGAGATGGGACATAGCATGTCCGAGGTAGTCATAAAATTTGGATTTTCGCGTACGACCATTTCACGAGTCTACCGTGAATATCGGGAATCCGGTAAAACATCAAATCTTCGACATCACTGCGGCCGGAAAAAGATCGTGAACGAACGGGACAAACGACGAATGACAAGAATCATTAGACGTGACAGATGTGCAACCCTTTCTCAAATTGGCGTAGATTTCAATGCTGGGGTATTAACCAGTGCCAGCGTGCGAACTTTTCAACGGACCATCATTGATATGGGCTTTCGGAGCCGAAGGCCCACTCGTGTACCGGCAGTTGTACCAGTTTTTTTGGTTCTCCAGTGTATATGCAGGTATGCGGAGTGAAATTTTTCAATGGTTGATGTCTAAAGTGCTTAATTAACGGAGGAGCGCCCTTACTCTGCTTCATAATGTGTTAATTCCAGCGAGAGAAACATTTCGTAAAAANATGCGGAGTGAAATTTTTCAATGGTTGATGTCTAAAGTGCTTAATTAACGGAGGAGCGCCCTTACTCTGCTTCATAACGGGTTAATTCCAGCGAGAGAAACATTTCGTAAAAACATTTTCAGCCGTTTTCTACTGACTTTGATTGATTCAATAGTGAAACCGCTCTCAGCGCGTGTGCAAACGAGCTGTCCGATGACCTTCGAAGTCTCGACAAACATCCCAACACCACTCAACCAGGAGCAGGTGTGAAAATTATGGCAACTGAGTTTATCTTGCCCGGCGCGAGGTGAGCCCTTCGGCAAAACAGGTTCCAGAGTCGCGCGCGGCTCGACTCGTCGTTTTCCTTCGCTGGTCCTGCGATCTAGCAATCGAGCACGTGGCTCTGCAAGCAAAGTATTGTTTGAACATTCTCACACATATACGTAGAGTAGTTCATATAGGANAATCGAGCACGTGGCTCTGCAAGCAAAGTATTGTTTGAACATTCTCACACATATACGTAGAGTAGTTCATATAGGAAGTTTGTGGTTAACTGACTACATCTGAAAGCTCTACTTAGCATTGCATTATATACACTTTCCACCTTAAAACTTGATGTTCAAACGAATCTGTGGAACTGCTAGGATCTTATACATTACAATTCTTAGTGTCTTAGGAATGACTGAATTATAAATTAACCCTTTCATACCCAATGTACACAATTGTGTACGTTAACGTACAGGAAGGTTATTTTTGGCCAGTTCCGTACACTGAGAGGCTTAATGACCGATGACCTTCCGTGTGAATAACAGATTGGTAAACCATTGTACCATTCACCGGTATTAATGGTTCTTATTTCTATTGCCCATTAAAAACCGTTAGTTATTGGTTGTCATGCATGGAAATCTGTTCTATTTATAACAACTGAAACCATAAAGTAAATCGTGTCTGAAAGTGTTAAAATATGTCCAGTGCCCACAAATAAGAATGTTACTTAAAATATGACCGCCAGACGTGAAACTACATTTGTTACATCACTGCAAGCTTGAATAGGAGCACGTCGATACGTGTATTTGGTATAGTGTATGGCAGTTACCTGCTGAGACATTTTTACGTGAACCAGCTGTATCGAATGCATTATACACTGAAATAAATTTTATGAATATAACTTTAGTTTCTACACTTTGTATCCGAATCACTGACAAGAAAAATGAAATACCAAACAACATCTTAAAAAAAAAAAAATTATTAGTTGTTTTTAGTAACTGTATATACACATACACAAACACTTCTGATACAACATTATACGCCCGTGACAACTTTCACTGCATTAGCTTCTATGCCTGTGAAAGCTTTTTTTTTCTGTATAAATTATAACCATTTAAAGGCCACTTAATGATACCTAAATAAAGCTAAACTATAGATTTTTTATATTAAATAAATGCATGTTTTCCGATCATTTTGGTAGCTGATGCGAATACAAAGCTGTGCTCAAAATGACACATTATTTGATTGTGTTTTAAAAATAATAATGAGTTAATTATATTTAGCTTTATAGTTGTTCAGTAAACTTAACAAATTTTTTTCAGTAGATCATCACAATAATTTCGGCACCCAGTTAAAAAATTTTTTTTAGTGCAAATAATAATTTTTATTATGCAACTCTCTAAACTCTTATTCAGTTACAAAAGAATAGGCAGTTAGCGGATAACTGAGCAGTAATAAAAGCCCTGCTTAATGTCTACTTTATTTAATGACTTAGTCATGCATCAGTCAAATAAAAAATAAATTTTTAATAATATAAATGTGATAATCATTTTCCAATTTGGACTCTTACTTGCACAAAGCAAACAAAAAAGGCATCTTGATTTTGCATGTAATTTAAACATCACACTCGCAATACAACTTTGTGACCTCCAACTATTTTAACCCGCTCAGTCAATGTGTCTACGATCATGTACACGTTGCACATGAATTATTACTATGACCAGTACTATAAACAGTGAAGTATCAACTTCCTTGTGGCTAATCTTATTTATGGGATTCTCTACACCTCTTTGACATGAAAGGTTAATGACAATATAATTGAACACGCAGCTCTTTGCTCACTGGCTGGAAGATAACTGCTAAACGCAAGATAAGATGCTGAACACAAGTACAACTAGGACAAAAATACAATGTGATTGCAACACTTGAACTCGGAAATAAACAAGCAAACTGGTTAATTAGCCGGTTCAGTTCCCGTGTGTATGATCGAGGACATGTTACACGTCAAGGGTAATTATGGTCGGCATTGTACACAAGGAGTCAGAGGACATGTTGCACGTGAAGGATAATTATGGTCGGTACTGTACACAAGGAGTCAGAGGACATGTTGCACGTAAAGGATAATTATGGTCAGCACTGCACACAAGCAATTAGAGGACATGTTACACGTGATGGATAATTAGGGTCAGCACTGTCCACAAGGAATCAGAAGACATGTTGCACGTGAAGGATAATTATGGTCAGCACTGTACACAAAGAATCAGATGACATGTTTCAAGTGAAGGATAATTATGGTCGGCACTGTACACAAGGAATCAGAGAACATGTTACACGTGGAGGATAATTATGGTCAGCGCCGTACACGACAAGGAATCAGAGAACATGTTACAAGTGAAGGATAATTATGGTCGGCACTGTATACAAGTAATTAGTGGCCTATGTTTTGAGGACCTTCCATCCGAGTGATCTGATTTGTTAAACTTTTCGCACCGCTCATGAGTGATTGCTTCAAGCTGATTTCAACGATCAATCAGTGTGTTGCTTACTGAACGCCTGCGAAAAGCAGGCCTTACACACGTACAGCGCACATCAACAATTTAATGGTTTGCCACACCCGAGCTTGCATGACAATTTGCGGGAGATACAGGTAAAGAAGACTGATTTATTTTCAAAGACTGATTTCAAAAGTGCTAACATTTCCGTGTACAAAACTTAAATAATGCATTCAGGGTAGAATCGCATCATTTAAGTTACACATAGTGACGCACATGTTCAAACACACCCGGAACTTTCTGTTCTGAGAAATCTGGGCTTAACTTTAGAAAATCTGAGTAAAACTGGAGGTAATTATCGATACAACGCGGGAAGTTGGGAATGGTTAAAATTTAAATTTGAGTATATCTGCTTCACGTTTCCAGTTCATTGTGTAGTCCCCACGCGTGTCCTTCTATCGGCACACGCGGAATATTTTTTATATGAGATTATTAATGCTCCTATTATAAGTTGGATTAGGAAGACTACTCATGAAGCTGCAGATAAAATAAATTAAAACTTGCCCTGAAGCTAAAATTGACAAATTCACTTACACGTTAGACATAATAGGCTGCCGTTGTATCCGACTACGCGACGCAGATGTAATATTCAAAGAATCTGTGTCTACATGACACTTCCATAACAATGAGTAAAATTAGTTTTCTTCACGTGCCACGTGTTGCATTTGGTAACTTCAAAAATTTTAAACGAAATTCTGGGAAACGGAACTTAAAAACATATAAAGTTTTCTACTCAAATATGATATCGCATCACGAAATTGAACACGTTGGCGACGAAGCGTCCGCATAGTTCGGACAGTGCCGTTGTTAATACCTCTCTGCCCCTGAAATAAACCCGCACAGTCGTAGTTCCATTCTTCCTTCCTTGGAACTTCTTATCAATACACTCCAAAAATGATTCTCAGCAGGAACTATTTAACATTTATCCATACATTTACTCACGTAGACCCACGATTGGCTCAGTTGGTCAGTAATTGGTCTCCAGTTCTGGAGTCCTCGGTTCGGCCCATGTCTCGGCGGGCGGGATATTTCCGGACAGGAAGTGCGGGGGACACTGCCGGGGTGCAAGGGTTTTCTCGGGATTCTCCCGTTTCCCGCAGGTAACTATTGTGCTAGCCACAAACCAAAGCCACGTATGTTTGACAGTTTTGTTGGAAAAAGAGTAGTTCTGTTTTGTGACTGGAACAAAATTTGTACTGCACAATTGGTTCGCTGGTGTTTCAATCTGTAATTTCCGCCGGGTTTCAAGTTGGTGATGCACGGACGGAGTAGATCGGCAGCAGGTGACGTAGCACCTAGCAGGAATGGCGGAGACGTATCGCCTGTCGCGAGTCGTGTTTTCCTGGTTAGGACCACAAACCCTGGTCACGTCCCCCACGCGAGCTGAGCTCACAGGGCACGTGCGGCTGCCTTTGTAACCAGCCAGTCCTTATTTCCCCGCCCACCGACAAGCCAGCTGACAGGAATTCCTTAGCGCCACCTCACCTTCGACCTGACACTTCATCATTACCCCCAGTGATCGTTCTTATAAGATTTCTGCACTGAGAAAAAATTTGTAAAACCTGTATTCAATAGTTACAAAAAGTAGGTTTAAAGTATTTGGCTATTTATTTTACTGTTAATTGCTTCTAATACCACTGTTTCATTTCTTCTTATCTGGCCAAAACATATCCTTCCTCAACCGCACCCACAAATGTGCCAGGGCCTTATTAATTATAAATAACACACCCTTACAAAATAATTACGTAGCATTTACAAAACGTTCTGTGAATTCACAGAACTTGTCGATAAATTTAATATAGGGTGACATTGTCTGTAATGTCTAAAAGCGGAATTCTGCTTTCTATATACAGTATGGCTCTTACATCGTAAAAATTTTCCATTCATTTATGGAAATTTTTACCCAAATTTACAGTTGATGTGTGGATACTCTATCCGCAATAACTAAAAGTGGAACTGAGCTACATATACGCAACGTCTCCATAAGTATTTCCAACAGCTTCACGTTTTGGGAGTACACAAAAAAATTACATTCGTCATGTGGGAAATTCACTGGCTATAAAGAGAAATAAAATAATGTAATAGATAAAAATAAATCTCAGTCTATCACTATTACCAAGAATCTACTTGGTCTGAAGGCCTACTAAATAAGGAGCTTTTTTAAATCATGTTTGTATATAAATGTTTGTATATGTATGTGTATATACACATACATATATCTTCGGCTATTAAAAGTAAAAAAACCTCAGTTGGAATTTCGAGTTATTAAAGATATTATTTATTCCTGTTTGATTTCTTGTTCATCATGAAGAGCAGTAAGTTTGGCAAAAAGCATTTATAATTTTAATCCAATCGTTTCAAGATATGTTGTTTTAAGAACCCATTACATTACGGATAGAGTCTCAGACCTATTTTAAATTTAAGTGGTGACATGTATAAATTGATCAGAAAATATATATGGAATGATCAATCTAATTTTTACTACTATTTATAAAATTACGATTAAAATAATTGATTTAAAGAGAACTATTTTACTAATTGTTTGTGGTTTCATATTCGTGCCATCACATAAATGGCTCCCATATATGAGGCCGAAGAGAATTTAAACGATTGGACTATGTTCTAAAATTGTTCAGTAAAGCCACAAACTGCAACGGTTGTGTATACGGTAAACATTTAAATAATAAAATAAAGCAACCAGTGAGGAAGCCGTTTTCGATCGTACTTATATCAGAATTTAGTGAATTGTGATTTTATTGCCTTTGATAAAAGAGTTGATAGTAGTGAATGCAGTTCGCTTGAAGTCAGTCCACCGCATAGAGAAATGCAGAACAAAACCTCAGTCACACATTTAACACAGTCCACACAAGAACGAACACACAAACCCGTGTCAAATGACGGGCACTACGCCGCTTAGTCGCTCACAACGCGAGACAAACATACTGGGTACCGTAAGTTACGTTGCTCCGCCAATGCAGCAGTTAGACACAGCACCCGTAGCGCAACATTTAATTAACAACGAACCTCTAAGCGTGGCAGTGTCCATCCATGTTGCAACGATAACAATTAGATATGCAATCCCTACAGACAGAAATGACTACAAGTCAAGCTAAATTGCAATCAGAACTAGCTGAGAGATTGCATTCGGAGCTTATTAGTGGTCAGGCAGAATTAGCAAATACCTTTCGCAACGAATTAAAATCAGTTCGTGCCGAAATGCAGGCTCCGTTCATCTCGTTCAAAGCTGAAACTGTTAATGAAGTTTTACAAGAGGTGGTACCACGTATAGACCTTGTAGTCACCAAACTTAACACCACCACCGAAGAATGTCAGATACGTAGCGCTAGAACATAAATCGCAATTGGCGCAATTGCGTAACACTGCAGCACAATTACAAACCACACAAGAACCTTCAAATTCAAGTTCAGGTCTTGATAGTGGAGTAGTGTCTGAAATGGACCATGGTATTCGCAGTTTCGAAGAGTCACTCACCAATCAACTTCAGTCGCGTCTAGTTCTACACTTTCTACACCTCCACAGCCTGTGGTGCAATTTGTTTATGCTATACCAATCGAGATTGTTAGTATATGAGTTGCGTACCTTTAAGGGTCGTGAAGTTGAGAACCCAATAGTCTTTTTGAAAAGATTGGAGAAGTATTTTACAGTGTGTAAAACTGGATCTGACGAAATGCTTCAATATGTTGACCTTACTTTTAAAGAAAGTGCTAACCACTGGTGGGAGATTGAGCGCGAACAAATACTCTCATTTGAGCAGTTTCGTATAGCCTTTGAGGAGAAGTATTGTAGTAAGAAAGTACAAGGCTTACTTTGGGCTCAAATACACAACATACGTTTCCACTCAATTGGTAGTTATTCTCCGGAGGCTCATTTTACACTACTGCACGAACGCACTTTATACACGACACTACCTATGTAGGATGGCGAGTTCGTAGCTATGGTTCTTCTCCAGCTTTCCCGTCGTTATCAATTAAACTGAGCTAGTAGATCTATCACGTCAGTGCAGCAATTTCGAGACGAACTCCTACGTTACGCTGGTTTAGACACCATGTCTCGGGGGAACGCAGGTTCTCCAGGTTCACACAGCGCATCAGACCAACATAGAGTGTCTACTTGCCGCACTGTTCGGTCGTCGTGCCACTGACCTAACAAGGAAATCGTTGTAATGACCATTCCGATAAACCATTGCACTTAAAAAATACTCGTCAGGACTTGCAGTTTTGGCGTAGAAGGCGAAAACGACAGCGTAATGACGAAAATCAGAGATCTGAAAATAAGAAACGATGCAGATCGGGTGACAGCGATAATGAAAAGTCGCCACGGCGTAAGCAAACCAGCAACGAACATACACCAGAGCGACGTCGTGATTCAGGACGTGACGGAGGCCCTAACCACATAGTTACAAACGTGGGAATACTCCGGCAAAAGATACATGAAATGGGGAGTCGGTGTTAGATCCCTTTGCGCCACCATTTTCACTGATCGACAGTAATTCAAAATCGTCGCAGCGACAGTATCAGTCCTCACCACGTAAATTCAAGCAAAGCAAGTCAAACTAGGGTTGGTCGATATTGGCGGCACTCTAATGTCGACCAGTGGTACTTTAATAAAGGGTGCAAGAATCATCGGAGCCAGTTATTTGCCGTAACATTCATACAATTTTGTTACGTGAGAATGAGAGAGAATTTTGATTTTATGAAAGTTCTGGAGTATAATGTTTATTGCGTGAACTGCTATGTCCAGAAGTGTGACCATTCCTGAAATTCCGTGTACCGCGTTACTAGACAGCGGGGCTGAGGTGAGTTGTCTTTCCCAATATTTTTATTACTCTCTGGAACGAGCAAATGTTCGCATCCCTGTGATACCCGTACTCCAACTCAAATGTGTAGTTGTTACATCACGGGCTAGTCCGTTAGTATATCGACTGGCTTTATTAAATGTAGAGGGCATTGGTAAAATGAAAATACCAGGTGTGTTTAATTTTGAAAGAACCTACTTATCAAACATCTGATACTTGTTGTGAATTTCTGAACCCATTAAGGCATAAGGTTAAATTTTGACAACTGCACTGTAATTGCCAACGAGGAATCTCGTATTCCGGAACTGCGACCAGCCAAATGGACAGTTGGTAAATTATATTATCCAGTCTCTGGGAATTTCCAGAATGGAGAAAATAACGTAATTCTCTATTACACTAGCCAGACTCCATTTGAGACCTTGTATGAAGTGCCGTCACGTTTACCCATTTCCCACCCTATTGAAAAACCGGAACATGGCGATAAAAACATTGGACAGGCTGACCACGAGAAATTACTGCAAGCAATTCTTGAATTAGAAAAACAGCGATTATTTCATGCTGCTGATACACGTAGAAGAGCAAACAAGGCAACAAGGAATACAATTTGCATATCGAGGAGCTGGTCTTAGTACGTGAGCATGATATCAGGAATCAATCTGAGTTGGTTACAAATAACTTGCTCGCATTATACAGACGTCTATACAGAGTGTCAAGCCTTGTTAACGGCCAGTTACAACGTGTTGTCACTGGTAGATCGTGATGAAATCATTGGTAAGTTCAATGTCGTTTACTTACGAAAATGATATAAAATCGTCGGTCCTGAGCTACCAAATAATGCTGAATAAAGTAAAGTGGCCCCGATTCGAAGTGGAAGCAACATCGGGACTGGTGGCGTGAAGTTTATTTTGCCTTATATTGTGTATGAACTTCAAGGTGAATGCACTCCGCTTGTAGCCGTGACAAATCTATCGCCCTTAATGTGGAGCAGTTTTAACCAGCACTGCTTGTGACTTGGTATTGTTGTCCGCTCTTGTGTGACGTGTCATGTTGCCTGCATCAGCGGTTTGATGATGTGAATCAAGTATGCGCAGGAATGAGACTTCTTAATGGTAACATTGCCCGCCGTTATGCTGGCTTTGCTGTATGCTGTGCATTAAGTATGATCTCGGAAGATGTTTCATGAAAATCTAATTTTCTGTTTGACCGTCACTCGATGTATATCCCTCTGGGTCAAGAATCAGTAAGCTGCCTCAGCACGTATATTATTCACAGAAGAATCGTTACCTGACATGCGTGTGGAAAAACTGCAAATAATAACAATGGGAATAAATATATTTCCTCCAAATCTCTCTGGTGTGAGCTTTGTCCAAGAAAATTTTGTATAAGTGCAACAGGTGAGAGGTTATTGCAATATAATTAACTGTATTAAGTAATACTTTAGAGGCGTCTCTATTGTTAATGTTACATTAACGAAGATAATAAGCGAAAGCATAAATTATAATAACGGACCTAACCATTGGCCGTGAGAGACACAACTGTGAAGTCCGATCCCCTTGGAAGATGCTGTGGCTGAAGATCGGCTACGTCTGGATCGTCACCCTCATGGAGACGCACTGAGGATAATGGACTGTGTTCTATATGCTATCTTTGTTTTTTTTTTTTTCACTTGTTATTTATGTGTGTTCGGCTATTAAAAGTAAAAAAGCTGAGTTGGAATTTCGAGTTACTGAAGATATTATTTATTCCTGTTTGGTTTCTCATTCATCACGAAGAGCAGTAAGTGTGGCAACTATTTATAATTTTTATCCAATCGTTTCAAGATATTTTGTTTTAAGAACCCATTACATTACGGAGATAGGGTCGGACCTGTTTTAAAATGAACAGGCGTCCTTCATACATTTATGAGAGAGTAAATATTGAACGGCCAATCTAATTTCTACTACCATTTATAAAATCACAATTTAAATAATTAATTTTAAGTGAACACTTTTTCTTAACTGCATACCAGGGTGGTGATAGTTTTTTGTTTCATATTCGTATATATATATATGTATATATATATTAGCGATGCACGTGACACTTCAGTTTCTGGTAGTGTTCTTACATTTGAAATGTTGTCATTTGTAAAGGTGGTTTGATATTTAAAGATTGAAGGTACGTACTGTTGCAGGTGTCGCGAACTTCCTAGCTGCTACAAAAGCAATACCTTTATGATTACACCAGCAGAGAATACTTATGTAAAATCGGCAACGTTCGTCCCAAAACGTGAAGGTGATATTAATATGGAGACGTTGCATATTTGTAGATCAGTTCCGCTTTTATTTTTTTGCGGACAGCGTCTCCACATATTAACTGTAAATATGGGTAACATTTTTCATGAATGAACACAAAACGTTTTACTATGTGAGAGCCATGTTGAATACAGAACGCAGAATTACGCTTTTAGTCATTACGGATATTGTCTCTACATGGTAACAATAAATCTGCATGAATATACGGGAATGTTTTACAATGTAATACTGTCATAGGGAAATTTTGCAGATTCAGATAAACTCCAAAACATTGCAATCTGGTTTATATGTGAGTCTCAGTTATATGCACAATAACGTATATATTATGTCAAATCCAACTGTTTGTTTGTTATTTATTACTGTCACAGAGACCCGTAGAGGCTACCATAAACTCCCCGACCCAACCATAATAAACGCTACGAGGGAGTACACGAACCTACACTGCTGGCCATTAAAATTGCAACAGCAAGAAGGACGCACAAGAAGGACCGCACATTGGGGGAATGCATGCAACAGAGTAGGAGACAGACGTGATTAGTTGTTGCGCACAGTGACGCTGCACGTGCGCCAATGGCGACACTGATAACCAGTATATAAGTGGCATTGTTTTTCCCCGCAATTCATGTGAACAGATGGAGTGAGCATGTCGCGTCGAAGAAAATGACAATTATACGTACCAACAGGTTTCCGCCTTTGACTGCGAGAGAATCGTGGCCGAAAGGTATTTTGGCATATCCTGCCGCGAAATTGCTTCTGGCCTTAGAAGTAATGCGGACACAGTGAAGCGGATATGGGACCAGTAGGTCGCGGATGGACGGGACGAGCGACGTGCAGGAAGATGACTCGGCCTGTCGAACCAACGAGCGCGAGGACAGACGTCTGGCGCGCATGGTGGTTATGGACCGTACTGCCACATCAAACACTCTCTTTCAGGAGAATAGACATGTATCACACGTGTCCGCACACACGTTTTGTCACCATCTGCAGCATCAGGGCATCTTGTCCAGGCGTCCACTACTGCGGTTGGCACTCACTACTCAACATAGGTGCCTGCGGCTGCAATGGTGCGTGGAATGCCAGGCCTGGAGGGACGAATGACATGTCATAGTCTTCTTCGAAGAATCCTGCTTCTGGCCGTAGCACCACGGTGGTTGTATCCGTATCTGGTGGAACTGTGGAGTACGCCTGGCCGAGTCCTGCATTGTGTACAGCCATAACCTACTGACCCACCACCTGGAGTTATGGTATGGGATGTCATCGGATTCCACTCCAACTCGCACCTAGTGCGAATTGCAGGTACACCGACCAGCAACCATTACATCGCTGAGGTGTTGGAGCCGGTTGTTTTCCCCTATCTTCAGGGCGAGCCCGGGCCTTGTACTAACAAGACGATGCGCGACCGCAAGTGTCTCATATCGTCGGACTGTATCTTGATGACCACAATGACAAAATGCTTCCTCGGTCCACAGGTTCAGCAGATCTCTCACTCATCGAGAACGCGTGGTCCATGGTTGGACGACGCGACGACTGGCCTGCTACTGGACACCCGTGGACCCGATGTATGAACCTTGGGCAGGCATCGAAGCAGTGTAGGCGGAGATATCTCAGACGTACATCGTATGAATCTTCCCCTCAATGCCGCGTCGTGTAGTAGCGGTTACTGCCACACGTTGTGCGGCCACACAATACTGATTTCTCCATGTTCTACACGTCATACCGAGCTGCAAGAGTAATCGTGTCACCTGTTTATGATGGGTATCCTCTCTAATATCGTTGTAATAAAAGTCCGTTTCAGTGTTGCAATTTTAAAGGCCACCAGTGTACTTGAAATATGTTCTATGACCACACAAACGCGTTAACATTATTGTGTTAAATGTGATAACGTAAATTTCACAGGTCACTACACATAGTTGCATAGCAGGGACTGAGCATGGGCTTCGTATGAGTACCGTAAACCTAGATGGGACAGGAAAATCACAACAATGTTACCCTCCTCTTTTTTTCTTATTTGCTTTGTTACTGGCAAGTTAAGCATTATTTTCTTTACATTCCAATAAATATACTTAAGAGGATGGAATGCCAGTATAGCTTGTGCCCTCACCTTTGAAGTTTGAAATTCCCACATCGTGGGTCCAACATTATAATAAGGTGACTGAAATGTACTGTTCAGAGTTAATAGCGATTTTAGTTTTCGTGCACGATTACACAATAGTACTGCATCGAACCTATAATATTTTTATGCAGTCAAGCGTAAGAGGGTTCTCAACACTCAAAATAGAAAACATGATATCTTCAATTACCTGTTTATAGCATTGTATGTGGTCTTGTTTCTTTCGCATATACTTTGGAAACTGGTCACCAGATACCTCAAATTTAGAGTAAATGTTACATACTTGTAGTATTTGAAAGCTCGTTACTGGTACAGTATGCTG
Organism: Clitarchus hookeri; assembly: GCA_002778355.1. NCBI lineage: Eukaryota > Metazoa > Arthropoda > Insecta > Phasmatodea > Phasmatidae > Clitarchus > Clitarchus hookeri. Next base: position 145,890 of record NQII01005164.1, on the reverse strand, counting down.
GGGTAGAAAACTAAGATTCCGTAGTTTTTTTAGATATCTAATTATAGCATTGGACCCACGACATAATTCCAACGAAAACCACTACATTTTGCGTTTTATTGTTCTTCGTAGGAAATTCTAGCAGAATGTAATGCAATGTACAACTAAATATTATGAAACTTTTTTTTTATTCATGTTTTCCCTTTTACAATTTCAGGTATTAGAAAACCAAGCTACGAGGATCCTTTCGTGCTTTAGCATACCGAAAGGAGAGAAACAAAAATTGGTGATCCAAAAATTTTACGGGTGTCAGATATAGAGAGTAGAGTATAAGAAATGTTATGTTAACCACTACTTCTTCCTTCCACCATTTTTTAATAAGTTCTGAATATGACACTGTCAATTCCTATCTTGTTGCTATTTCTGTCCCCTTCCTCAACGCACACGTGCCCTGGCTAACGCTGGCCACTCCCATAAACGACTGTTCACAATAATACCGTGAAGCAGCGAGAACGACGCTACAGAGGCTGCAATCGGCGCGACGAAACCAACTCCGCTCACAATGGAGCGACGCGGCGGAGACGGCCAGACGCGAGATGCTACCTCGTGCCCAGTCCGTGAACTACACTCAAAGCACACACCCGTGAAATTATAACTCTTACCTTGCTCTCATTTACATTCAGTGCCTCCTTATGTGGTCGCGTTCCTGCCCTCTAGCAATTAGCTTTCCTGTTAACCTACGACACTGGACGATAAACACGTAGTGAAATCATTACTTCCAATATGATAGAAGAGATGCGCATACGTTTGCTTGTGAAAATATCAATGTTTTACTCACATGATTTGCAGGTAAACTTTTAAATATTTTCCTGGGGGAAGACCCTTAAAAACCCATTCCCACCTAGGTGAACCGGGTTCTGTTCCCGGTGGGGTCACTCCTGGATTTTCGCACATGGGAATCTTGCTGGACGTTGTCGCTCGTCAGCGAGTTTTCTCAGGGATCTCCCATTTTCCCCTGCCCTCGCACTCCAGCGGTGCTCCATNAACGTTGTCGCTCGTCAGCGAGTTTTCTCAGGGATCTCCCATTTTCCCCTGCCCTCGCACTCCAGCGGTGCTCCATTCTCACTTATATTCACCCTCATCGGCTCACAAGACCTCGATGTTGCGAGCCTCCAAAATCTCTCCACGCTCTTCACTTATGAACCTCCATCCCGCCTGCACAATTTACGCAATATTCCTCACACAACCCGGCAAGCATATCACCCCACAAAGCCACTACCTAGTTACGTCACTCAATGTAAGTTCGTTGGCCTACTGCAAGGCCGTGGCCAACTCCGCGAAAACTTATAACACTAGCGATGCTAGTAAATAGTATTTAAATTTTCATTATGCTCTGTCGTGTTTTTTATTCGGTCGAACGATATTTTTTTTAACACATGCATTTCATTTTGTACTCCTTGGTTCCCAAACTAAACAACTGAATTAAATAGATGACTGTATAAGATTTTAATGTGGTAGCANCATTTTGTACTCCTTGGTTCCCAAACTAAACAACTGAATTAAATAGATGACTGTATAAGATTTTAATGTGGTAGCAGTATTCAAAAACTCATCTGCCCGTATGGAATACAGGCATCGCTTCTACGCGATGACTGTAAGAGTACGAGCAACACTTTATTAACTCTTTCAAACCCACTTTGATTTGCAAATTCAGGTGCCATGAAGAAAGAAATTTTGAGGTGCGTACCACACTTACGTTGATACAGCACTGGTTTCGTTGTCACAGCCAATGTTCTGTTGGTTCTGTGTTTGGCAATTGTGATANACACTTACGTTGATACAGCACTGGTTTCGTTGTCACAGCCAATGTTCTGTTGGTTCTGTGTTTGGCAATTGTGATATAAACCAGTAACACCTTGATCATTTACACGGTTTATGAATCTGTCCCTACAGGGAAGATCACTAAAGAAGTTTCGCTCTATAACAGAAGCCGTTAAACACACGATATTGGCTACAGTCTGTATAGTGTTGTAAAGTCTAGGATGATGTCAATAAATTAGCGAAATACTCGAGGTTCTATTATTACTATCATCTTGCTTATGAAATTCTACAGTCCGAAATTTTCAATTGTATTATTTAGCCGGATAAGCAATGACCATGTGGCATTCTGGTCACATGCTGGATTCTGGAGTATTCGTTTATTTATTTTTACTTTTCAAGTGAACCTTAGTAAGGTTATGTCTACTACAGGTTGGGAGGATTAGTATTAAAAGTTTGGCAAAGGAAAANTTTTCAAGTGAACCTTAGTAAGGTTATGTCTACTACAGGTTGGGAGGATTAGTATTAAAAGTTTGGCAAAGGAAAACATGTTCGTCACTAGATAAGCGCTAGTAACGGCCAGGTACCAGATTTTGCCTATTTTCTACGTTAAAAAACAGGTATTAACGTTATTAGTATTTAGTTTATATTTTACTGAAGTGTTTATTCAAAAATTATTATCTTTTATTATTCGCTTAGCTTAAAATTGTAATTAAAAGTTACCTTCTGGAACACTATGCATACAGTGGCGGAAATTTTCCATATGCCAAACTCTGCCATAAGTAATCCAGTTTTGTTCCGAACCTATAGTAGTGATAACCTTAGCCTTGGCTTGTTCTGCTCGTGTTTGTGCTTATTGCTCCTTGTGTTGAGTGGAACATCTGTGCTTGTAATGTGCTTTGTCATAGGTATGTATCATGTGTTTATATTTTTGATTTCCAGATATAGTATATGTTGTGATCTTCGCAGCGGCATGCTCACCTCATCTGCACACACGTACGGCGGGGAAACACAATGCCACCAACTCTCACTTATATACCGGGTAAAAGCGNGCTCACCTCATCTGCACACACGTACGGCGGGGAAACACAATGCCACCAACTCTCACTTATATACCGGGTAAAAGCGTCGCCAATGGCGCACGATCTTACCCTGCTCCACGCAGTCCCAGAATGAGAGGTCCTTCAGGTACGAAGTTCTTGATGTTATGATTTTAATGGCCAGCAGCATACAGGGTGGGCCACCTAACGTGGACACCCCCAACATTTCCGGAACGACTGCAGATCGCGAAATTTGTTGTTCTCTAAATGAAATTACTTACGAGGGCAAGTAATTTGCCGCAAAGTGACAATTCGTAACACGTGTATGTATAGAAAAAATTAAACCACATATGGTTTTTCCCTTGGAAACATACATTTACTTCAACGGCATATGAAAGTACGCGCAAAGAGGAATTCAGTGATATATCATATGCAATGGAAAGTAACATAGAAACGCCAAGAAATAATGTGCTAATATGATCAAGTTAGATGGGCCGGTAGCATGAGGCAGTGGACCTGTACCCACAGCTGTAAGCAAGCAACACGCGCCGTGANGTTTTATTGTTCTTCGTAGGAAATTCTAGCAGAATGTAATGCAATGTACAACTAAATATTATGAAACTTTTTTTTTATTCATGTTTTCCCTTTTACAATTTCAGGTATTAGAAAACCAAGCTACGAGTATCCTTTCGTGCTTTAGCATACCGAAAGGAGAGAAACAAAAATTGGTGATCCAAAAATTTTACGGGTGTCAGATATAGAGAGTAGAGTATAAGAAATGTTATGTTAACCACTACTTCTTCCTTCCACCATTTTTTAATAAGTTCTGAATATGACACTGTCAATTCCTATCTTGTTGCTATTTCTGTCCCCTTCCTCAACGCACACGTGCCCTGGCTAACGCTGGCCACTCCCATAAACGACTGTTCACAATAATACCGTGAAGCAGCGAGAACGACGCTACAGAGGCTGCAATCGGCGCGACGAAACGAACTCCGCTCACAATGGAGCGACGCGGAGGAGACGGCCAGACGCGAGATGCTACCTCGTGCCCAGTCCGTGAACTACACTCAAAGCACACACCCGTGAAATTATAACTCTTAACTTGCTCTCATTTACATTCAGTGCCTCCTTATATGGTCGCGTTCCTGCCCTCTAGCAATTAGCTTTCCTGTTAACCTACGACACTGGACGATAAACACGTAGTGAAATCATTACTTCCAATATGATAGAAGAGATGCGCATACGTTTGCCTGTGAAAAGATCAATGTTTTACTCACATGATTTGCAGGTAAACGTTTAAATATTTTCCTGGGGGAAGACCCTTAAAAACCCATTCCCACCTAGGTGAACCGGGTTCTGTTCCCGGTGGGGTCACTCCTGGATTTTCGCACATGGGAATCTTGCTGAACGTTGTCGCTCGTCAGCGAGTTTTCTCAGGGATCTCCCATTTTCCCCTGCCCTCGCACTCCAGCGGTGCTCCATTCTCACTTATATTCACCCTCATCGGCTCACAAGACCTCGATGTTGTGAGCCTCCAAAATCTCTCCACACTCTTCACTTATGAACCTCCATCCCGCCTGCACAATTTACGCAATATTCCTCACACAACCCGGCAAGCATATCACCCCACAAAGCCACTACCTAGTTACGTCACTCAATGTAAGTTCGTTGGCCTACTGCAAGGCCGTGGCCAACTCCGCGAAAACTTATAACACTAGCGATGCTAGTAAATAGTATTTAAATTTTCATTATGCTCTGTCGTGTTTTTTATTCGGTCGAACGATATTTTTTTTAACACATGCATTTCATTTTGTACTCCTTGGTTCCCAAACTAAACAACTGAATTAAATAGATGACTGTATAAGATTTTAATGTGGTAGCAATATTCAAAAACTCCTCTGCCCGTATGGAATACAGGCATCGCTTCTACGCGATGACTGTAAGAGTACGAGCAACACTTTATTAACTCTTTCAAACCCACTTTGATTTGCAAATTCAGGTGCCATGAAGAAAGAAATTTTGAGGTGCGTACCACACTTACGTTGATACAGCACTGGTTTCGTTGTCACAGCCAATGTTCTGTTGGTTCTGTGTTTGGCAATTGTGATATAAACCAGTAACACCTTGATCATTTACACGGTTTATGAATCTGTCCCTACAGGGAAGATCACTAAAGAAGTTTCGCTCTATAACAGAAGCCGTTAAACACACGATATTGGCTACAGTCTGTATAGTGTTGTAAAGTCTAGGATGATGTCAATAAATTAGCGAAATACTCGAGGTTCTATTATTACTATCATCTTGCTTATGAAATTCTACAGTCCGAAATTTTCAATTGTATTATTTAGCCGGATAAGCAATGACCATGTGGCATTCTGGTCACATGCTGGATTCTGGAGTATTCGTTTATTTATTTTTACTTTTCAAGTGAACCTTAGTAAGGTTATGTCTACTACAGGTTGGGAGGATTAGTATTAAAAGTTTGGCAAAGGAAAAAATGTTTGTCACTAGATAAGCGCTAGTAACGGCCAGGTACCAGATTTTCCCTATTTTCTACGTTAAAAAACAGGATAATTGCAATAATCATAAATCAAATATAAAATGACTTCACAAATAAGTAAAATTATTATCTTTTATTATTCGCGTAGCTTAAAACTGTAATTAAAAGTTACCTTCTGGAACACTATGCACACAGTGGCGGAAATTTTCCATATGCCAAACTCTGCCATAAGTAATCCCGTTTTGTTCCGAACCTATAGTAGTGATAACCTTAGCCTTGACTTGTTCTGCTCCTGTTTGTGCTTATTGCTCCTTGTGTTGAGTGGAACATCTGTGCTTGTAATGTGCTTTGTCATAGGTATGTAACATGTGTTTATATTTTTGATTTCCAGATATGGTATATGTTGTGATCTTCGCAGCGGCATGCTCACCTCATCTGCACACACGTACGGCGGGGAAACACAATGCCACCAACTCTCACTTATATACCGGGTAAAAGCGTCGCCAATAGCGCACGATCTTACCCTGCTCCACGCAGTCCCAGAATGAGAGGTCCTTCAGGTACGAAGTTCTTGATGTTATGATTTTAATGGCCAGCAGTATACAGGATGGGCCACCTAACGTGGACACCCCCAACATTTCCGGAACGACTGCAGATCGCGAAATTTGGTGTTCGCTAAATGAAATTACTTACGGGGGCAAGTAATTTGCCACAAAGTGACAATTCGTAACACGTGTATGTACAGAAATAATTAAACCACATATGGTTTTTCCCTTGGAAACATACACTTACTTCAACGGCGTATGAAAGTACATGCAAAGAGGAATTCAGTGATATAGCAAATGCAATGGAAAGTAACATAGAAATGCCAAGAAATAATGTGCAAATATAATCAAGTTAGATGGGCCGGTAGCATGAGGCAGTGGACCTGTACCCACAGCTGTAAGCAAGCAACACGCGCCGTGACTCATCCTGGCGGGACCGCTTCCTAATAACAGCGCAGCAGCAGTCCCCGTAATCTGTTATGGTAAGTGGTATTGCAGTGTGTGGCTGTACGTACGCAATGAAGTTCACGATTGAGGAAAAAACTGGACGCTCTACTTATTTGCGGTGAGTGTGGCAGAAATGCCAAGCAAGCCGTCCATATGTATGGTGTAAGGTATCCTAATGGACGCCGATCTCACGACAAACGATAAGAAGAATTCGCACACGTCTCTTGTCACGAGATGAGTGGGATTCCACAACACGAGTGCGACGAAAGACTGCTTCAGGCGAGACGCATCAACATGATGTGTTGGCACGTGTCGATGCAAAACCCTACATGGGTACGCGAGAACTTTCCAGGTTCGCAGGAATAAGTAAAAAACATGTGTTACGGATACTGCGCCAACGGTAATTCCATCCATATCACGTGGCTCTTCGTGGGGCATTACAAGAAGGTGATTTCCAGCAGCCTGTTCAGTTCTGTAGGTTTCTTCTGATGTATGTAAGGGATTACAGCAATGTTGTGAAGAACATAATATTTACCGATGAAGCCACCTTCACAAACCAAGGGCACGTAAATTTACGAAATATGCACTACTGGGCACCAGAGATTCCGCGTTTGGTCCGGCATGTGGATCACCAGTGACAGTGAAAAGTGAACGTGTGGTGTGGAATCTTTGGAGACTACGCCTTAGGGCCATACTTCAATTAAGGGAGAATAACCGGCTGTACGTTTATCCATTTAATCAGAAGAGAGACCTTACCGGCATTTCTGGAAGACATACCACTCGACATACGTCGTGATATGTGGTTTCAGCATGATAGCTGTCCTGCGCATTTTGCTTTGGTGGTGAGGTAAATGTTAAATGAAACGTTTCCAAACCGGTGATTAGGGCGTGGTGGTGTAAGATTGCCAGCTTGCTCTATCGAACTCACACCTCTCGATTTTTTCCTGTGGGGAACACTGACAGATAGAGTGTACAACTCTGTTCCTGCGACGCTAGAAGACATGCAGGAACGCGTTGTGGTAGCTACAGAGGCGTTACGTCAGAAACACTTCAGGCCGCTCGTCGCTCGCTACATGGGCGTTTACAAACGTGTTTTGCTGTCGATGGTAAACACATCGAGCACGTGCTGTGAAAAGACCTAATGTGAAACGTTTCAAAAGTAGCTGTGCTCTTTAGTACTATGCATGCGGATGCGATTGCATTTCTCCTTAGGTTGGTTTGTTCTATTTTGTTGTGCATCTGTACGCACTCGTTACTCAGTGCAGTTAGGAAACGAATCTCCTTAATTATGTTGTTATTTGAATAAAATGTGATGTATTGATATCAGACTTGCACTCACATTGCTCGTCTTCTCTCCACTGCATTCCGTGCCCCTTCGCCCATTGCAGTAAGAGCTACGCTGCTATAAGAAAGCGGTCACGCCAGGATGAGTCACGGCGCGTGTTGCTTGCTTACAGCTGTGAGTCAGGTCCACTGCCCCATGCTACCGGCCCACTTAACATAATTGTATTTGCACATTGTTTTTTGGCATTTAGTGTGTTGCTTTCCATTGCATATGCTATATAACTGAATTCCTGTTTGCACATACTTTTTTATGCCGTTGAAATAAATGTATTTTTCCAGGGGGAAAATCATATGTGGTTTAATTATTTATGTCCATACACGTGTTACGAATAGTCACTTTGTGGCATATTACTTGCCCCCGTACGTGATTTCATTAAGCGGAAACCGTATTTCGTGATCTACAACCGTTCCGGAAATTTTGGGGGTGTCCACATTAGGCGGCTGGCCGCTCCTGACCTTCGGCGGATAGGATTTCTGCGTTTAACTGAAAAATGCTTTGGATCACTGATCTCGTTCTCTCAGCGTGATTCGGGTTGCGTTGAACCTTCCAGATGGTCAGGGCGACTGACATAAAAGTGTGACAGGCCTCCGATCCGCGAGTTGTTGAATGGATGAGTTTCAGCGATATATGACTAGCAAGAAGAGAAGCGCGCGGCGAAAGAAGTGACTAGTGGGAGGAAAATAAGCGACTGCAAACATCAGAGCAGTGAAGAGAACGACTGAAGGCTGGACTATTGGACTGGATGCGTGATACAACAGATACTGTGATACAACAGATAGACTGGGCGTGTGATAATTATGACTATGAGTGAATTGACAATAATCAAACAGAGAGATAAAGAGGGACTTAATTATAGTTTAAAGATACATTAAATATTGCGATCACTGTGAAATAAAAAGAGTAATAGTATAGACAGATAATTTAATGCTGTAAAGATAGATGTGTAAAAAAATTAAAAATCAAATTTACTTTTTTTGTTTTTATTAAGACCTCCGTCCCTCACGAACTCAGATACGCCCCTCAGGCGTCCACGTAACAGTATATATAAAGCACTGACCAGAACATTTTCTGCAACATAAGAAACCATTAATCAACCTGTACAAACCTAGCGGACATGAACGTGTACAAGTTGTAGAGGTAATTATTAGTTTAACTGCACTGTACAGTGCCAGGTTCAGTGCCCAATAATCTTTCCCCTAGCCAACCGATTCGTAAACCATGATACTGCTAAAAGATGTAAAAACCTCATAACACTATTGGCGAATACGAATCTTACAGCCCATTGGTTGTGATTAGGAAACGAGACACGTGTCAGCTCATATACACGACACATTTCATTTGCAATTTCTGAGAACCTAAATTAACACTTCGAGTGCTGCTGACGAAATATTACATAGCCTGAATTTAATTAGGTTGTTTGGAGTTTGCCATAATATTTCGACATCCGCAATCCTCGAATCCACGGACAAAGAAAAAAGTACATCACCTACAGTTTTCACAAAGTTCTCTACAACGTAGCACTAAATGTGTAAATTACTCAAACGAACAGGATGTATTGTATATTATTCTAAGTAGGAAAGAACATTTGATTGATACAGTTTAAACTTGGCAATATATTGGCAAACAGCCGGCCACCAATGAACAGTATAGTAGCGTGTCGGGTGTTGTGTGAACCAATAGGAAGGTTGTAAATGGGAAAATAGAAACTAACAGAACTGATGGTCATGTAGAAGTGAAGACAGAGTAGATAAGCACACAGTGACAATATGGCGAGGCCATTCCTTTTGATATAGACGAACCCTATCCCTGATTGGCTGCACGAGGTTCTAGAAATAGGGTTTGTGTTTGACTAATGCGTGCTGCGGAAGATTGCCTATTGGCTGGGATGCCGGCTGGCAAGTAGGTCACCAGGCGCTGGTTGGAGAACGGCGTTCCGGCATGTTGCTGGCTACCGACGCCATTTTGCTGGTGCGTGCTTTTGAAGTTTGCAGTAGAAGCCGTTATTTACCATCTGTATTTTTAAGTACTCTGTGCTTCTAGCTCGGCATTTTTGTCGTGAAATTCTTACCGCACTCGAAATGTTAATAGCCGCACGACTCAGAATTCGAAAATTGACTTCTCCGAAGACCGTTCAAGAGAGAAGGCAGGGCAGGTGGGCGGTGACCTTAAGTATGCGAACGACCTTGACGACGTCTCGCGGTGATTTCTCACGGTGGGTGGATTGAGGGAGATCCTAAGACCGGTCTAGCATCCACTGGTCCAGCCTCCTCCCCCACTCCACCCACCAAACCATAGCTTCTACCCTCCGTCAGGGAGCTTGTTTTTTCGCCGGTAAAAGTTACCGGGACACCGCGCTGGAGAAGAAACTCTTCCATACTCCGCTGCACACCGTCCCCAATCTTTCAGAGTTACGTTCCTAATGGAAAACATGAGCTACACTGGCCATATCCAAGTCAATCTGTAGTAAGATTATTTGTCTGACTTGAGAGTAAAACTCACACGTTTATGCTCCCATTACTTAGCCTAATTTTATGTTCATATAATATAAACACCAGGGAGCACCAATTGTAATTTTCGTGGACGTAAAAATTTGTTTTACTTATCAAAATTAACAGGTTGAACTGTATACCGTGTAACACATGACACGCCAGTGTACTTGACACAGTCAGCCCGTTTAATCATTGGCTGACAGAGAGCCAATAATAACATTTTTAAGAATGGCAATATTGTAGGGATATCAGGTAAAATCTGGACCAAAAGNGCTGACAGAGAGCCAATAATAACATTTTTAAGAATGGCAATATTGTAGGGATATCAGGTAAAATCTGGACCAAAAGAACGCTAGTTTAGTTCCTTCACGGTTACTTCCAACTTTTCTGAAGCCTTGCTAAAGTTTTACTTCCAGGATATTCCTCCGCCTGAAGCAAAAAAAAAATATTAACCAAGTCTAGAAAATTACAAAAAGGCGAAACGCACAGCATTCGTGCGAACTCAGTGTAGTAATATTTCGCTTGAGAACTATTTCTTACTAGGCATTTTCAACAAATATTATCTCCCTATTCTGATTTATATTAATTATGAATTAAATATTTTAATTTATAGATAAATACAAGTAAAAGTTAAATGTAACTTCTGATACACGACAAATTTAGGAAACAATTGCATACGTTGTGGAGTATATACTATTGACGACTTACTTACATATAGGTTGTCGTGGCTGCCAGTAAAAACACACAGACCTGAGTGTTATCGCTTTGACGACTAATTTTGAGTATAACTCGTACAACGCCGACAGCCGCGGTGGCTGAGCGGTTAGACTGCTCGCCTACCCGCCAAGACAAACTGGATTCAATCCCCAGCCGGGTCAATCCCGGATTTTCGTAAGTGGGAATCCTGCCCGGACGATTCCGCTGGTCAGTGGGTATTCTCGGGGACCTCGCGTTTCCCCCGGCCTTGCATTCCGGTACTGCTCTATTCTCGCATAATTCCACCCTCATCGGCTCTCAAGACCTCGTTGGTAAGAGGCGCCAATATCTCTCTCCTCAACACAACACATTTCCTCCCCCCCCCCTCATCAAACACGAACCGTGACTGGCCTGTGTAGCGCGAAATTTTTAGTCTTGTTCNCCCCCCTCATCAAACACGAACCGTGACTGGCCTGTGTAGCGCGAAATTTTTAGTCTTGTTCACCTTGAACCACTACGAGCAGGAGTCCAACCTCAATTAATAACCAGCTCAACCAATATAAAGTCGCACACGGCACGGCGGAGCCAATCAGACACCCGGGCTCTTCCTCGGCGACATGCAACAATACTGCGTCTTAGTGAGCGACGCCATTTAGTCACTCCTGTGTATTAAGGAGGTTTTCGAAAGTCAGTTATTTTTCACTTTCGTTAAAGTACGATGTCTCTGGAGAAAACGTCTACATAATAACCGGGTCCGCGATGGTGTAGTATTCAAACAATTCTTGACACAAAAGCGAGTCGGGATCGATCCACGGTGGGACCACCGTTGGCTGGTGGGGTTTGTTGAGGTTATCCTTTTTCCCCCATCACTGCTTCTTCTTTACCACGCTTCTCCTTCATCGGCGCTGAAGACAACAGCTGTCAGCATGTCTAGGACTAACCTCAAGTGTATCTGGAACAACGCAACTTAGAAAATTTCTTCGGTCTTGAAAACAATATAAATATGTACAGTGGCTCACATAATTATTCGGCCACCGATGAATATCCCAGTTTCATTGCCTTATGTTACATTAGAAACTAAGATAAACATAAAATATATTTCACAATAATTCTTGTGTGCTTTAAATGAAATAAAACAGTAGCCAATAACTGAAATGAGCAGTGCAAGTTAGTGAAACACAATACGGGTTGAGTATAAAATAAAAGCCCAACTTTAAAAGGTCTATAATATCAAAACAAAACAACCTACAACCTTGGTTGACCAAATGAACCGTGGAACTATGAAGTTTGTTTACCATATTTTCATTAATGTTCAATATGACCACCAGGAGCGGCCCGAACGACATCTACGCGATAATCAAACTCGTTGCACACTCTTGTCCGGTGTTATGGTGTTACGGTTTGGATGGTGTTACGGTTTGGATGGCGTCCGTAATGCTCGTTTTGAGGTCGTCAATGTTAGCCGGCAATGGTGAACGAAACACTTGTTCCTTTATGTACCCCCATAGAAAAAATCGCACAGGGTAAGATCCGGGTTTCTTGGGGACCAGTGATGAAGAGCCTGGTAACCAGTTGCTCCTCGACCAATCCAGCGTTGCGGCAACGTCTCGTTCAGGTATCCGCGAACAGCTAGCTGCCAATGGGGTGGCGCACCATCCTGCTGGAATATTAAGTCCCTTGCCGTCTCTTCTAATTGAGGAAACAACCACTCTGTAAGCATGTCCAAATAAGGGATTCCAGTAACAGTGGGCTCGTGAAAAAAGAAAGGGCCAAAAACAGTTTCTTTGGATACAGTGCAAAACACCTTCACTTTGGGGGAAGCGCGCTCGTGTTCGGTGGTTTCACGTGGAGGCTCCTGACCCCATATCCGCACGTTGTGTCGGTTCATCTTACCATTTGTATGGAACGTTGCTTCATCGCTAAAAACTAGCTTAGACACAAAGGCTTCGTCTACCTCGTTCTGTGCAAGAACGAACGCGTAGAAATAACATCTCAGTTCTTTATCCCTTGCGGTAAGAGCCTGTACAAGCTGGACAGCGAACGAACGCTTGTTGAATCCGTTGCACATTCTCTTTGGACTCACGCGGCCGCCCGGAACGTTTGCCTTTGCAAAGGCACCCTGTGTCACGGAACTGACAAAACCAACGTACGATACTCCACTTATCGGGAGGACAACGTCCGTATTTGTGACGGAATTCCCGTTGAATAGTAGTAACCGATTCATATTTAGCAAACTGAGGAACGCCTTCTGTTGTTCCGTCGCCATTGTGATGTGGACTAACACACAACACACGCTCATAGTGCGACGACAGACGCTCCCAGTGTCATCTCTCGGAACATAAAGGAAATATCAGACCGTCCCCTTCATATTAACGTGTCGAATGCAAGCTCGCTTCCCTCTCACCCCCTCAAACCGAGCGTTACGAACGCCATCCATATCGTAACACCGGACATGCTGACAAGAGTGTGGAACGAGTTTGAATATCGCGAAGATGTCGTTTGGGCTGCTCATGGTGGTCACATTGAACATTAATGATTGTATGGTAAACAAACTTCCTGGTTCCACGGTTCATTTGATTGGTCAATCAAGGTTGTAGGTTGTTTTGTTTTGATATTATAGACCTTCAAATTTGGGGTATTATTTTATACTTAGCCTGTATTTTGTCCTGGCGTGCTGCATAAGTACGTCACTATAATATTCGGCCAGTTGTGGTGGACACGTGGCACAGGCACGATGCACACTGCGTTCTTACCTCGTGTCATTCCCTGCACGCTCTCTGTGCTGAGAGGTTGTATTGGGTAGCTCTGTTGGCGGCGTCAGTCAGGCAAATGGAACGTAGGGGCAAGAATACAACTTTTGAACAGCTGTAGCTGGTAATTTTTTCATCATGCAAAGAAAAAATTTCAACGAGAATTTGCTGAGCACTGTAATCTGCTGAGGTCCACTGTCGGAGACATCATAAGAAGGTTTGAGAAGGACAATAGAATAGATTCGGTACCTCAAAAAGGACAGCCAAAGAAACTAAGCTAGAGATAAGAACGTCTAGTAATCAGTAAAATAAAAAAAAGATTCGAAAATTAGTGCTTGCCAACTTACCACGGAGGTACTCAATGAATGTGGAAAGATCGTCTATCCAGAAACCATACTATGAGTTATCAGAAGAGCAGGATATAATGGCAGGGTACCTAGAAAGAAACCTTTTATTAATGAGGCGAATAGAGGAAAATGACTTAAGTTTTCAAAAGACCACGCTGACAAAGATAAAAGCTGGTGAAATGATATTATTTTGGCTGATGAGACGAAACTGAAAGTGTTTGGTTCAGATGGCAGGGCAACAGTTTGGCGCAAGCTAAATGAGGAGCTAAAACCTGGGAACATACAACCTACCCAGAAACACAGTGGAGGTGGTATTATGATCTGGGACTGTATATCTTCAGCAGGTGTTGGAGAGGCTGTAAGTGTCGATGGAACAATGAAAAAGGAAGACAATTTCAACAACCGAAAAGCAGACCTACACAAGAGGGCTGATAATCTGGGCATTAGGAACACGTTTAAGTTCTACCAATGTAATGACCCAAAACACAAGTCGTACATTGTCAATATCTGGCTTTTGTATAACTGTCCCAAAGTCATTAACATACCTCCTCAATCACCCGACCTGAATCCCATAGAAAATCTGTGGGATGAAGTCAAAATAAGACTACGTACTACAACAATTAGGTTCACAAAAGAATAAGAGAAAAGGTTCAAGGAAGAATGGAGTAAGATTGGCTCCGAATGTACCCAGAAAATAATTACTCGTATACCACAACTCCTGCGGAAAGTAATTAAACAGAATGATCATGCTACCAGGTACTAAAAGAATGTTTGTTTGGTTTGCTAAGAGGATTATCTTTGTGTTTGAATGATGATGGCCAAATATTAAAGCGGCGTACTCATGCAGCATGCGATGACAAAATCATATTGTTTGTTAAGTGTCATTACTCATTTCCGTTATTGGCTACCACTACATTTCATTTAAAGTACACAAGAATGATTGTGCAGTATGATTTAGGTTTATCTTCATTTCTAATGTAACATAAGGTCATTAATCTGCGATAATCATAGGTGGCCGAATATTAATATAAGCCACCGTATATATAAATTTATTGTTTTGCTTATTTTGGAATGCTCTTACATGAACACTTCATCCCAACGACAAGTAACACATGTTCTGAGTGCAAACCGTATTTGGTTATAATAATGCACTGAAAAGGACACGACTGACGGTACATCCTTTTACACAATTAGGAATATTTGATTGGGGCAAAAGTAACTTGGCTCTCCTTTGACTGACGATCACCCAATAATTTACATTGCACAGTAATGTGTAGTGTCTCGTGTGGTGTGTGCCAGTAGGAGAGTAAGTGGGACGGTGGTGAGAATACAGGTACCAGTAGAACTTGCGGTGGATATGCGTATGCTCTGTCTCAAATATTAAAGCCACATTTTGACATCTTCGTGGAAGGTAGAACATAACTTTTCTCTCTGGACGGGACAGGGTTCGTCAAAACTGTTTTGTGTAAAATTGACATGCAGCTTGGTTTCCGAATGTGATAACAGCTGAGGTGAAAGAATACGTCGTCAAAACAACAATGGTGCTACTTTAGAACTGCCAAGTGGCCTTCCGAACTAAAACTGAGTATAACCAACATGAAACATCGGCTGCCAACTATCTCCCACGCCTTCAACCCGCAGTGATAGGACTCGCCTTGCGTTAAACAAATAACACGCGACTCTGCAGTAACTTGATTTCCGCGAAGTCGTGATTTATTAACTAAATAACACAATCGGGAAGTATCTTGTTTACGTGTAAAGTAAAATAGAAACCGAAATTCACTTTCAAATAATTAAAATATTCTAATAAATACTCATTAAATAGTTTTATTCCTCCTGAAATTCTATTGTCAGAATGCCCTGAATTCGCGACAGTAAATAAAATATTGTCGTTACCCAAAACAATTTACTACTACGTAGTACACAACACGAACATTCATTGGGACCGCGGTGGTGTAGTGGTTAGACTACTCGCCTCCAACCTAGGCGAACCGGAATCGATTCCCGGCGGGTTCGCTCCAGGATTTTCGCATGTGGGAATAGTACTGGACGATGCCGCTGGCCGGCGGTTTTTCTCGAGGATCTCCCGTTTCCCTTGCCCTTGTATTCCGGCACTGCCACATACATCACTTCACCCTCATCTGCTGTCAAGACCTCGATGTTAAGAGCCGCCCAAATGTCTCATATCCACTCCACCCCACGAGTCTACATTGTGGAGTATGAAATGTAATAAATAAATTAACTGTTGACACTTTGTGTGCTGCCGACGTCATATTAAGTAGCCTGAATTAAGGAAGTTATATGTAGTCTCTCGTAACATTACAGCACCGGCGTTATTTGAAGGACGACGAAATACAAATACATACGCAATGTTATGACATCAACATTCAAAGTGTAAATTACTCGAATGTATATTGCCGTAAGTAGGAAATAACATTTGTTTCGGACACTTTCAAATCGGCATGATATAAGCAGAGAGCAGGCCACTAATGAGCGCAGTACAGTATAGTACGCGTGTCTGGTGTTGCGTGAACCAATAGAAAAGTTGCAAATGGTAATGCAGCGACCAACAGCTCCGATGGCCGTGCATTCGATAATGCACGTGACTCGATGCTAGCTTTCTGCACCGTGCTCAAAGTGTCAAGAGGGTTCATCACACGTGGGAAGTGAGTACTACTTCTGCTTGGCGATGGACTGCGTACAGCCTGGCAGCCTACTGTGAATGGCAAGCCACACTGCTGCAGCTGGTCGGTTGCTCTTTCAAACACTTATCCACAAAGAACTGCAAAAATCGCGTTACTTTGTTGTTACGGACTCAACTCCAAGAATTTGTGTGGTCGTTTGACGGCTGTCATTGGCCAGCCACTTGTGCGGCACGTCCGAAAGGCGCTCTTATACAATAGTTGAGGTCTAGTGGATTAGCAACCAATCTAAAGTGATGCGGCAACGTCGTTTAAAAAAACCCCCGTATAGTCGCCAGTGACCAATGAGATCACAAATTGCGCTCAGGCAGGTATAGGGTAGTGAAGTCTAGCATGTTACCAAATAACAACGCGGACATTGCACGTCCCTGCTTATTCCCTGGCTCGCATTGTGTTGCTGCAGCATTTTATACACGTTTCATTACTCTCCTTGTAAGGTACGCAATAACTTCGCAATCATCTTTTACTAAAAATGTAAGCTACGAGAACGGGATGGATAAACATAAAGAGACTTAAATTAAATTGTATCAATGCTTTTCACGAATAAAATAAATAAAAATATCGGATCCGAAATTGTAGGACAAATTACCGAAAATACTCGAAAAATAGTTTCAATTGCAAACAAAAAAAATCTTACCGTAATATTTGCGCAATTCTTTTCGTTACAATTCTTAACAAGAATATATTTTTTTTGATATGTCGTTAGAAAATTTTCCTGTATGAAGTATTATGCACGCTATCGCACTAGTTGTAAGAGTCTATCTACTGTGCACAATTTTAGCAACTGTGATGGATCCTCTTAACCGTTTTATTCCCGCATTAATTTACAAGTTCAGATGTTGCAAATAAGAAGAAATTTACACGTGCTGTATTTAAGATGATAGTTCCGTTATAACAGCCAATAAGATGAAGGCTTTGTGTTCGGTGATGAGTTTTGTTAACCAGTCATAACGTGGAGCAGTAGCACGTTTTATGAATAAGGGAAGATCGCTGAGTACGTACCTTGACAACGTACGTTACCGGAACAATATGACCTTCCTGTGCAGCACGAAGATAGTTGTCTACGCTGGAAATGAAAGGGCCAACGTACTGTTTCCTTCGTGAGCATCACTAGGCGTGGTCGGCAGCAGATGCGAGGACGAGTGCGGACAGGAAGGAACCAGTTTAACTGCTACGGAGAATCAGTAGCTACGCCCATGCAG
>NQII01005164.1:103765-127942 GCA_002778355.1 Clitarchus hookeri | reverse complement strand
CACCAGTGTCTCCTAAATATACTCCCGTGACGCTGTGACACACTGGACTTGCTCTGCCGGGAGAATTGCAGAGCGAACATAGGGTAAGAAATGATTACGTGAAATATAAAACAGTTACAGAAAGTATTTAGAGATCTCCGTAAAATTTATGACACGTCGCTCTTTTACGGACATAACGGACTTTCCATGTGCTTCACTTCAGGTGGAGTGCAGATATCTGGGCGGCTCTTAACATCGAAGTCTTGAGAGCCAATGAGGGTGAAGCGAGGTGAGTATGGAGCAGCGCCGAAATGAAAGGGCGGGGGGAAACGGGAGATCCCCGAGAAAACCCGCCAACTAGCGGCGTAGTCCGGCACGATTCCCAAATGCGAAAATCCGGTGACCTCGCCAGGTATCGAACCCGGTTTGCCTAGTGGGAGGCGAGTGGTCTGACCACTACACCACCGCGGCCTCATTTAACATTTCTAGGACTTGGTTCCAGTCACAGAGTGGGTAAGTATACAGAGTCAAAGGCCATGACGGTTGCTTTAATGTGGTTATACCCACTCGTTCATTGGCTATGCGAGACTCTGTGAAAGAACTTTGGTTCTAATTGGCTGCTGCATGCACCGAGTCACGTTATTGGCTGGGCTGCCAGCTGGCAAATAGGTTAAGTCTACTATGCTCTGATTGGCGAACATAGTTCCCAGATGTCACTGGCCAGCGGAGCCATTTTGTTGACAAGTGCGGCTGGATTTCGCGAAATAAGCGGCTGTTTCGCGTCTGTATTAGTAACTACTCCATGCCCGAGTGAAGATCAGCCGACGTTGATACTAAAATTACTGTGGCCTTAAAGAGAAACTCCACACTTCTGTAATTTCTTCGTGTTTCAGTTGTTTTCTGGACTGTATGGGGAAATTTAAACCTGTGAGCAAATGATTTATAAAACGTCTAGGTTAGGAATGGTACACATTACTGTAGCCGAACACTTATCATAGAGTAAATTGCAATGATGACGAAGAACGGAGGCTTAAGTACAGTATGAATCATAATATTTCTTATTTGCAACATCCGAAACCATGAATGAAATACGGCCTGAAACGGTTAACTGGGATACAGTCAACTCGATACTCTATTAGTTGAAGGCCAGTCAATAAACACCGTCGTATAGTACAATGAATTGTGTAGACAGAGTAAATAAGTACAGAGTCTAAATGGTGTGGCGGTTCCTTTGATGTTGGCGTACCAACTCACAGATTGGCTGAACGGAGCTCTGGGAACGGGCCTCGTGTCTGATTGGCTACGTGACGTTGACAACTATACTGACAGTTCATGAACTCATGTCGGAAACATAGCCAGAAGAGGAAAACTCAGCCTACCTCGTCTTTGGTTTCCAGAGTCTGCGGAAGAGAGCGAGATGGAATGCCCCACCTCCTCAGAACGGTGCCAGCAAGCGTCTATAATTATTATAATAACTTCCAAAACATGTGACGGCGAAGAGATGTCTGGCTGCAGCTGCCAGGGATTCTGGGGGAATTCGCGGTGCATCTGGGTGGACGACAAACGCATCAAGGGCAATTCTGGGGAACCAGCGGAATAATTTGGCAGAGCCAACTAAGAAACCAGCAGTGTAAGATAATAAAGACTTCAAGTACAAGTTTGGTGCTCTCAACAACACACTTTTCCTTGAAGTTGAATGCAGAAGCATAATGGAGAGATTTGAGCGGTCCGTAAGGCGTTCGCCTACCTGGTGCTTGAACTGCGTTTCAGAGTGTTTGAAATACAGCGTCCAATGTGCCGATCAACGAAAATAACACACCCTTCAGACGAGAGCTGAAGACGAGGGTTACCGATGAAAGTCCCATAGGTACACCCAGTGCGACGAGAACACTGCACGCCAGTTCAGAGCCTTGGGCATAGCGGCGATGGCGCACTTAATGCGCGTGGCAGTGTCGGCCTTATCGCTCCCGCGCTTTGTGGCCTCAAACGCGGAAAAAAGCTCCCGGTAGGCGGAAGCCTTGAGATCGGGGTCTCAAGAGCCGGTCGGGGTAAAGCGAAATGAGCATAGACTCGCTGAAATGCAAGTGTGTGGAAAGCGGGATATCCCCGAGAAAAACCGGCCGCCCAGCGACATCGTCCGGAACGATTCCCACGTGCGGAAATCCGGGAGCAACCCCACCAGTTGACGTTGGTGGAAGACGAATGCCTCAGTCACTGCACCTCGGCGGCGCTAGCAGCAGTATAGTACTGCTACTACAACAATTTAACTAGGCTAATATTAATTTCTGTACTAATTCTTGTTTTTTTTATTTTCCAGTTTCTATTTACAGGTGTCCTTTGCGATCCAGTTCTCGACTACGATCGCAGTTGTTTGTCATTACTAGGAGCACCTGTGTTCCAACGCACTTTAGTTCAGAACCACTTCATTGATTGGATCATTTGAATTGTTAGGTGTCTTATATACACTGAAGAGCAAAAAAAAACTTATATAGGCGTGCGTATGCAAATAACAGAGGTATGGAACCAATCAGAGTAACGCGATGCGGTCGGCAGCTAGATCGATTACTGCTGCTACAATGGCGGGTTATCAAGATTTAAGTAAGTTTGAACGTGGTGTTACAGTCGGCGCACGAGAGATGGGACATAGCATATCCTAGGTAGCGATAACATTTGGATGTTCGCGTACGATCATTTCACGAGTGTACCGTGAATATCGGGAATCCGGTAAAACATCACATCTTCGACATCGCTGTGACCGGAAAAAGATCGTGAAAGAACGGGACAAACGACGAGTGACGAGAATCATTAAACGTCACAGACGTGCAACCTTTTTCTCAAACTGGCGCAGATTGGATTTGTGGACTGCCCTGCAGGTTTCATGGTGTGAATTGCCTCCTGCATAACTGCAGACATTAGTCGAGTCCATGCCACGTCGTCTTGCAGCACTTCTGCGTGCTCGGGGGGCCCCTACACGATATTAGGCAGGTGTACCAGTATTTTTTTTTGGCTCTTCAGTGTATATGTGACGGACAGCATTAGAAACCACAGTGAGCATGAACATGACGACCCTGCCTGATGGCTCGGCGCCGTAAGAGCAGTTCTCACCTTGGAGTTGACGCTCACTTCGAGAAGGACTTGCCTGGTGCCGCGCCCCATCCCTCACTCCCACGAACACAAACATTGTTTCCTCTCAGACACGCGTGGGTGCACCCGGAGAGACAAATTAGGCGCTCACAGCTAAAACGGCCTAACTGACTACTTTTTATTCCATAGAAAAAACTAATAACACTTGCTTGAACACTTATCATGAAAATGATCCACGCAAATTTTGTTTATCGGCTATGGGCTGTTCACGATAAAGTGAACAATTTTGAAAACCCTAAACAGTGTTGGAGACCAAAAAATTAATAATTTTATAACTGTACCAAAAATGATCTAACTCATACGCATTGTACATAATGACATTCTCTTCGAATAAAAAATAATAAAAATACACTTTATATTTTTTGAATACTTTGATGTCAAATATACAAAACTACTGTTTTGTTGCAGCCGTAATAACGAATACTAACCAAGTTGTACTGATGAAAGTACTTAAAAAGTAAACTAATCCCACGGGCTGCAGCGTGACACACATGTAATCACCAACTAACAAGTCATATTTATAAAAAAAATTTTAATATAACAAAAAGTTTTAGCATATATATAATTTTTTTTTTTATGTGTGAACTGTTATTTGGTGATTAAATGTACGTCAAGCAGTATCCCGCGGCATTAGTTTATGTTGTAAATTTATTCATCTGTAGAACTTAGTATTTGGTATTACGGCTGCAACAGAACAGAAAAATTTTGTATTTGACATCAATTTATTTTAAAAAAAAAAATGTTTTTTCTTTTTTTGAGTAACATGTCATCACATACAACGCACATGAGTTGAACAATGGTTGGCTCAAATATGTAAAATTAATAATTTTTTGGGGTCCGACACCCTTAAGGATTTCGCCTTCCTGGCGTTTAAACTGCGTTGCAGAGATTTTGAAATCCTTCTTTTTTGACGAAACTATCATACGTGCCCCCGGTATGTTTATCTAAGAAAAGACACCATACCCCAGATGAGGAAGGAATGGTACTTTAAAGTTACCACACATGCTGTAAATATTACTTTGGAGCAATCTAGTATAGTTAAAAAGGGCTTTTTCGGACTGCCGTATCCTAGAACACGCTTTGCGGATATGACTCAAACTACGATAGGAGCATGTATTGAACTTTGCTACAGATTTTTCATCAATAAAAAGATAGATAGGTTCACCGCTGAAAGTCCCATAGCTCCATGGAACACTACGAGAATACTGGACTGTCATTCCAGACGATACGAGTTCCATTCCTGGTTTGATTATCCTTCAGGTTCCTAATACAATCGACCTTCTTCCCACTACTTCAACAAGACCTCTCGCGTCAGCTGAAGGAGCATTGTATTGTCTGAGTTTTAGTGCAAGCAACATTGTGTCATTCATACAGACAGACCAACAGGCTAGCAGCATTTGCCGGGACATTTAAGGGGAATTAATACATTTTATGTTTTTTTCCCTCAGAAATCTGGCAGTAGAGAATATGTTTTACGTTTTATGGCCCAACAGGATATAGGGTATAGTTTAGCAAACTTCCTGAAATCTGTATGGCATGATTTTTTTTTTTTTTATGTCTCTGTAGCCGATCGCATAAAATAATCCATTTTTTCTTCTCAGCTGTTACTTGTTAGAGAGTAATGGATGCAGTGAAGCTGTAACATGCCACACCAAAAACTCGGACGCAACGTCTGAAACAGAAGGCTTAGCGATAAATCTGCTAAATGCAATGTGGGGGGTATCAATCAATCGTAAGTTAAATTAATCTAGTAATAGTTTCTGTTAGCTTCGTCAGACATCGGTACCAATTAAATGATAGTTTTAAAAATAAAAATTAATTGCAACTTAAAATAACACTGTACTATATTTCGTGAATAGCCTACACTTGATGGAGTGCACAATAAATAAATTCTCAGGAATTCCTACACTCCATATTTGGAGATAACCGACCATCAACTGCGTACATTATGTACATAATATACATTGTATCAAAAATGTAGTATAATTGGTGGTTCACGGTACTGCAAGTATAGCTCAAGGCTACATATATGCTACACGCAGTTCACACTTGGCATGTTTAGTTGGCAGCGACTTGGAATTATATCTTAAAACTTGACGATGTATTGCAAATGTAATATTTAGGTGGGTGGCCACTGAATTGAGTGTTTCTTGTTTTGTGCACATCAGAGTACGAAATTTCATTTTGGTAACACGCTCACGTTCCTAAAGCCTCTGTCACTCTGTCAAATTTTCGCCTTCAAATATGTTTAACAACACAGTTTTAAGATTAAATATGGCCATCTAATTTTTCTTTCCAACAAATTCTATCAAACCATCTTGCATGCATTTGAAAATGTGTCACACTGTTAAATTTGTTGACTGAAATGATATTATCTGAATTTTTATTTAAAAATTATGAAGTGGGATAGTGCTATTGTGTTCCCGTGTTGTCCATTGACACAAAGAAATGTAATGAATGTTGTTATTTATTTCCCCCTTCTTTAATATATTCAAACTTTATTTATCAGATATATGTGCAGTATTTCCCGCACAATGATATTTAATGCCTTTGGTTTCCTAATATTATGTATAATATTCACTTAAAATAGCATTCATGCTCGAAGTTCTCCTAAGTATATATTAATTATCTTCATTACCTAATTCGATTCTAGCAAGTGTTCCGTTACTTTGAAGTGCCGTGACGTCCATTTTTGTCGTGCACGATTCTGATTGGCTGAGCTCGTCAACATCAAAGAAATTCTATTGAACCGGTCCAACCTTCAAATTTTTGATAGAAACTGGAGCCATCCAACTTTTTCAGTCTAATACGGCGGCGTTTATGACGTTTCAATGACGCCACAACTGTCCAACTTTATTTGACCAAACTTATTGGAAGCAGTTTGGAGGAAAAATTAGACAATGTGTCAGCGGCTTGCAATTGCTTGGTTTCTCTTTGATGGCGCATGAATAAAATAAAAGAAAAGGAGATCCTACGCAGGGTTTTCAGAAGTATTCAATAAAACCATAAAGTTCCTATTGCCATATTTAAACTGTGTTTTGAAACATTTTATGTAGCCTACCTAGTATGTTAACTATTACAATTTCACGAGCAATTAATTTTCCGTGGAAAATCTCCCACATTAATCCACAAATTTATGGGGAAAAAAGATCGAGTGAAGTGGCGCAACTAGATTGTCATTCTAGAGGACACGGATTAAGTTTCGCTATCCATTTCGGTCTCCTATGGTTTTCCTAAATAACTTCAGGCGAATACTAGGACGGTTCTGTAATACATGCCATATCCGATATATTCCTCGCCTGCGCGTTTGGACTACTTATTCCGTTTTTAATGACCTCGATGCTGCCGAAAAGTTAAAGCTCTAGCCACGGTATGGTTAAACAAGCCGATTTTATTGCGTGTACATGGCAAACCTCTCAAAGTGGTAACATAATATTAAATGTTCGATATTTCGACCAAGGGTACGCCACATTTCAAGAAATTTACACGACTTAAATCTTGCTGGCTTTCGTAACTTGCACGAAGTTCACCGTATCCCTCTACTTCGATTCAGTTAGTACAGGCACGAAATATTATTCCCGCCGCAACGTTTGCTGTGAAGTGCAGCGAAGTTCAAACTGCCGCCTTTACCTACTGAAGCTCACAGGTTAGCTGGTATACATGTTGAGTTGCAGAGACCTTGAACACTCTTAATAACTTGACTCTTGGCCACAGCTGTGAACATGTGACTGCTTAACCCGAGCATTGCTGTGTGACATAGTTGATAGTTGACGGATATTTCAGTGGTTAGAGTCCAGCGGAAGACAAGAATTTCTCTTTCACTGTTGTTTATCGGCACAATAAAACGGGAACGTCTATACGCTCAGGAGGGTTGCGAAGAAGGTGGATCGATTTGTCTTCTTCTGCTGTAATCAGAAGCTGCCAGGGAAAGCCATTTTGATTTAATTTATAATGAGAAAAATAAAAAAGCTGTGTTAGGTTAAATTACAATTGATGTTAACACCGTCGCTTAAGGAAGGAGGTCACCATCTTATTACACGTCCAAAACCACTGCCGTCCTTGTACCTGAATATGCCTTCATAAATTTCACATCAAAAACATATTTTACGAATTAATTGTTATATTTGCGAAACAAAATACATTTTGGAAGTCCGTTGAGAACTCTTTACGTACATTGGTACTTAATTTTTTTTATTTGTTTTTTTTTTTTTGCGAAACGTTACGAGTGAAGGATGATTTTAATACCCTAACTATATAGATACCGGTTTCTTTGGTATTGTTTGCTGTGACCATGAGACACCACTTGCCTGCACATGAGATCACTCAGCACTCGATTTCTGAAATATAAATAGCACATGATTGAAGGGCACACGACTACTGCGTGTAAAAAAATTACACCCCGTAAACGATAACGATATGGAATAATTGGCCACAAATGTTTCTACAAAATTCACTTATCAAACGTATAAGGGGAAAGGTGCCATCAATGGACCAGTGCCACCATTGGACCACTTCAATATCTCAGGGACTATGCACAGCGCATGCGCGTGGGACGCAGCAGTGAAGTACAAGCGACAGAGTCGCTACCTGTTAGAGAAGTTTCCAACTTAGAAGAAGACGGACGTGCACAGGGTGTATTCAGTTATGTTTATTATACAGTTGTTAGTTTTACGTTGTCTATTAAAGCTTGTGCGCTACAAGTAGTTTATTACAGAGTTATAATTGGTAGAGTATCTGAAAGCATGTTTCCTGTGAGACATATTGCTCTATTGCAAAAGTATGTGTTGATTTTTACGCTGCACTGCAGTGCACTGAAGACAAAATGGCGTGAGTGCTATGGTTGGACCAGCAATCAGTGCCACGAATGTACCGGTGGTACATCCATGGAATATCAGTTCATCCATGACATCACAATTCGGCAGTGAACATAACGTTAATATTACACAATACCTGCTTCTGTAATGTGAACTGGAACAGTTTTTTCTTATATTGACGTGGTTTCAACCTATCAAAATGATAAAACGAGCACATCTAAGTATTTTATGTAGAGGAACTTTTTTTTTTTTTATCTCTTTCTGTACTAGCCTTCCTTTGCTGCGACTCCACACAAAGGAAAACAGAAATGAACCGAAATATACAGCCTGGAACCGATTACCAGTCAGCAACTTATTATCTCTGTGCTAGTAAATTACTACTCCCATTCTCTCTTCAAACATGACCTTCGAACATGATGCTACTTGTATATTTAATGTAGACGAGACAGGGCTCACCACTGTCCAGGAAAAACCTCGGAAGTTTATTTCTCAGAAAATGAAATCTCAAATAGGGGCAATAACGAGCGGATAGCGTGGATCGAACACAACTGCGGTATACTACATCAGTGCTTCATCCATACCATGCTGATATGCAAACAGGGAAGGGCATGTGACGATTTCAAAGATGGTGCTCTGCCTGGTACTGTTTTTTAATTCAATCGTGAAAGCGGTTTTATAAACAAAGATATTTGTGTTAAATGGTTGCAGTATCTTACTTAGTGTGTTAAACCAAGCATGCGGTAAAACGTTCTTCTTTTGGATGGGCACTCGACGCACACTAAAAGCATCGAAGCTTTGCGCAACGCGTCACATCAGGTCACACCACATACCACCTCCAGCCTTTAGATGTCCCCTTCTTCAAGCCCTTGAATACCTACCATACAGATGAACTCGAGAAGTTGCTTAGGGCAAATCCACGTCTGTACGTCACTCAGTCTAAAGTGGCTATGCCCCTCGGTATTGCTCATGGAAGAGCTGCTGCAGTGGCAATGGCGGTGAATGCTTTCGGAACTAGTAGTATGGCCAGTTAACAGAGGTGTAGTTAAGGAACATTAAATTGTTGTATCTTTCGTCGCCCCCTCCTCCCTTGGGTGCAAATTCTGTCATTAACTCAGCATCTGAACCAAGCTGACAAAGATAAAAATACAGAGTGCCATCCAAGTACAGGTATAAACCATGTGATTCCAATCCAGCGAGAAGATGGATAAAGTTGTTCCTTCACCAAGCTCCAGACCCATTTCATCGTCTCCCATCGTGTAATTGAAACAAGTAACTCCACTTTCAAAGGCAGCTGCCGTTGTTTTTCCCACCAATAGTAAAGCAGGGACCGAAAGAGCAGCTATACTTACATCGTATCCCTAGAAAGCAACACTCTAAACATCCCAAAGGCCTGCCAAAGAGCGTGCTACTAAACTAAGCCGTGAACACCCATGTCCTAAATAGCTTAATGGGATTTGTACAATGGAAGAATCTTGGTTTATTTGTATCTGTGAAATTGCAATGGAAGAAAACGTCATACAGTGTATTTCGTGCAAAAACTGGTTTCATGTATATTGTGTTGGCGTGAAAAGGGGAAATAAAAAGTTCTTCTGCAACAGTTGCCAATAAGGTTCATTTTTCTAATATTTTTGTCATAATCTTATAAACGGAAGGTTATTAATAAGACCAAACTTACACTATAACTCCAATTTGTTGCTGATACTAAGTACTGAACTTGAAAATTGTGAAATTAGAATAAATATGTAGCTATGCTATTGCAGTTTCTCTTTATTGCACCTAACCTTTAAGAAGACAGTACATGTTTATCGTTTGAATTGTGCAGTTCATCAATTAAAAGCATTTTATTGTAAATATACTAGATATTAAAAGTGATTCATTGCTGGAAGTTACATGGTCCATTCATAAAAACCTATACTACGAGAGCCGATTCAGAAGTCATGGCAACAATTGTTTATCTCCCGAAAATGATCCAGCACAGGAAATAAACTACGTACAGGATGAAAGTGTACGATAAGTACGTTTTAAAAGTGACACCACATGGGGTATGAATGCAAGAATGTCCGGCAAGGAACGAAGATAAACATAGCTGCTTGAAAACCCCGTTTAATTGCTTTATTCTCGTAATATTGTATACACTCATTTGAACGGGTACGTATGGTATATGTACATTGTACAAGCTGTTTAACATCCTTCAAAGTAGTCTCCGAGGTTGCCTATGGATCGTCAATGTGTGCTAACCTACGTCGAACTGCTATTGCAGTCAGACGGGATATATGAGTGCATCCGTCCGGCCGTCAGCGCGTTCCCTATGTCAGTTGCAGATGACAGCGGTGCGAAATGGACGTAACCAAAGTCGAACAGCGTGCGTACATCAAGATAGCCTTACGCCGCGGTCGCAATGTACGTGAATGTCATGCAGAACTACGGGAAGCATTCGGTAATCGTGTTCTATCATATCTTGCAGTGGTTAGGTGGGTAGAGGCCGGTAATAAGAGAAGAAAGTCAACAGCCGACGTTCGCCGCAGTGGACGTGCTGTGTCAGCTCACCACGACGTAGGAGTTGCTGTGGTCTATCAGTGCCTAATGGACGACACTCGCTGGACTGTTATTTAATTAGCCCAGCTTGCAGGCATTCCCGTGTCGCCAGTGTGCCGAATTCCACGGCGGGACTTGAAAGTACGGATGATTTGTGCCAAGTGGATGCCACATTACTTAACTGAGGTAGAGGAGCGGGCCTGATATGAGGCATGTCTTATCAATCTGGAACGCTTTTACCGTGAAGGTAATGGCATGCTGAGCCGCATCATTGCAATTGATGAAACATGGGCACGAGCATACGAACCCGAATTGAAGCGACAGTCTAATTAATGGCGTCATCCGTGTTCCCACGGAGACACGAGGTACGACAAAACCCGTCACCCACAAAGCTAATAATCATTTCGGCATATGGCAATCGAGGAGTTCTGGTGTCTTATCCAGTGTCGTGAGGGCTGTACTGTAAATGCACGGTATTACCTGTCAATTCTACGGTACCGTCTTCGTCGTGCAGTTCAACAGAAACGTCCTGAATTGTTGGGAAACGCTATAACCTCGGACATTCCTGCATCTGCACCCAATGTGGTGTCACCTTTAAAACGTATTTGTCGTACACTTTCACCTGTATATAAGTAAATTTCTTGTGTTGGATCATTTTAGGGAGATAAGCAATAGTTGCCATGACTTCTGAATCATCCCTCGTATAAATTGACCACTTGCACGTTTTTTTAAATATAATTTTTCCGTAAAATATAAGGAATGTATAAATCCATTAAGGGCGCTAAAGAGTAAGATTATATAATATGTATGAACACTATTTTTTTTAATGATGTTGGCGCTTTTTTTATTACGCTACAACACAAAATAATTACCAAGTTCATTGATGGCACCTTACCCAATGTCTAGATTCACATATTTTTCTCCCGTTTCGCTTAATTATTTAAATTAACACCCAGACACAGAAACACAGACATTTCCAAGTTTTTCCTAGGATTCAAACCTAGGAAACCTCCTAATGCAGTAAGGGGTTCCAGCCAATTACGCGCGGAGGTTTAGTTTTGCTATTGAAAGTTTTAACACTCGTTTCGTCTGTTGCCATGCATGGACCCGTAAAATTGGCACTGCTATTTTCGACAGGATGGATTCCAAACGTATGTGCGTTTGTGTTGCTTATGTCACTGGGTTACAACTTGTGTGACTTGCACAAAACGATTTCATAACTGCTGTATTTAAATATGCTTTGGCTCAGTACGATCCGTGATTTCTTGATTTTTAACCAAACTATGGTTGCCCAGGCAATAAATAAAATGTCTGCTCACAAAGTCACGTGGCCAAACAACCAAACGAGTGGAGTGGAGAGTTTTGAATGGCTCTTAACATCGAGATCTCGAAAGCCGATGAGGATTAAGCGAGGTGAGTATGGAGCAGTGCTGGAATGAAATGCCCCGGAAAACGGGAGATCTCCGAGAAAACCCTTTAACCAGTGGCATCGTCCGGCACGATACCCACATGCGAAAATCCGGGAGCGACCTCGACGGGAATCGAACGCGGTTCACTTAGGTGGGAGGCTAGTAGTCTAACCACTACACCACCGCGGCCTC
Organism: Clitarchus hookeri; assembly: GCA_002778355.1. Lineage (NCBI taxonomy): Eukaryota > Metazoa > Arthropoda > Insecta > Phasmatodea > Phasmatidae > Clitarchus > Clitarchus hookeri. The sequence continues at coordinate 115,869 of NQII01005164.1, read as the reverse complement.
CTTGCAATATGACACTGCTCCCTACTTTCCTCGCTTCACCCTCACCGGGTATCAAGACCGCGATGTTAAGGGCTGTCCAAACCGCCCCACTCTACCCTTGAAGTTTTTAAAATGTGTGATTGCTAAACAGCCTCAACAAGGCTCCTGCTTCTTTAGTGGTTGCACCAAATTCGGGTTATAATTTAGCAACTATCTAAACTTCAAACGCTTGTGAGTTTTAATTGCGTTTGTGATTGGTTAAAATTGTATTTGACACGCACTAGACGCCAATAAATAAACGACACTGACCTGGCTTTCTAGCGGACTGTGAATTTGAGCATGCTTCTAGAAATGTAATTCGAGTTCCCTACATATATTAGTTATTATGTTTTCGCAGATAAAATTACTTAATCTCGCCTTTAAATTAGAGAGGCAACTGCACCCCCTTGGACATCCTCTTCTGCCCCACTAAGACCATGAGTTTACAACGTAATTAGACGTAAAAGCTGGCCTTAGTGGCCGAGGTCACTAAGACATTACCTTCGAACAGCTAAGTTCTAATTCAAACGACAGGTAAATAATGGATGGTTGTGATGTAAGCCGTCGCCTTATTAACCAACGGGTATATAGCGGAGTCGTTATTACGAAGGCCTCTCGATATTTCTGCTAATTTATTTTACTTCAGCGTAGACATCGCAGTCATATAAGGACTCTGCAATTATCGAGTTTAACGACTTCTACCGTCGAGCGGAACGTTTGTACTGCGTTGCACGTCACCCGCTCACATTATCGTATACCACTCTGAAGAAGTACTGTACATTCACGATAGTACTAAAAAATAAAAAAGTTTCAAGTATACTCTGCCACAGAATTAATTTGCGGAACTCTCGTTGCTCTACTAAAACCTTCATTAAAACATTAATTTACCGTTTCAGGTGTTGCAGGTATGATTTTTTTGACGTGGGCTGTACTTAAGGTGACAAATAACTAGTTACGTTGTCACGACTAATAAGCTTTGTGCTCAGTGATAATGATTTTAACAAATCATAACGTAAAAAGCAGAGGCACGATTTACAAATCAGTTACTTCCGAGGAAGATCACTGGGCACTGGCCCTCACAGTGTACAGTATCTGCGAAACACAATCTTCCCGTGGGACATGCAGACGATCGTCTACACTAGGTATGACATTTCTCCTTGTTATTCGCTGTGTGGCTTTGTGAGACTGTTTATTTATAGACTGGTCCAATAAACATTAGGTCACTCCAATACTGAACGTCTGTGGTTCGCAGGTAGACACCAAACACCTGTGGCAGTCACAATCGTCCAATAACGAAAAAGGGTATAACCTGAAGTGGTTTGAAATACTTCTAGACGTAAAACCTATTCGCGAAAATCAGGTATCCTTTCTAATAAACACCAATAAAAAGTGTGCCTTGATAAAGCGCCCTGATTTAACCACTATCGGTTTTGCACGCCCGGCCATGTTCTGTGTCGGATATCATATTAAGACTGCATTAGTCACGACTGACCTAGTAAAGCGGTATTATTTTTTCAATAATGCAACAGGGAATTACCAAACAACAGCACTTAGTAGATAATCTTCCTAAAAATAATAGCTCATGATTAGAAGAACCATTTGTCTAACACAGGTTATAGCGCAGAAGGATGTCGAACACGTTGAGGCAATGCCATTAGCACGCATTACGGATGCTGTAACACTGAGAGCGTTATACATACATATATAAATACACGAATACATATACCTATGTGGTAGGGGTGAAGATATGTCACAATCTTTAAATATCCAATAGCTGCAGACAGTATTTTATCGGCATGTGTGTATAATATATATATATATTAATACCATATTAAAATATTTATTAGTTAACTTCCTAAACTGTAATGGAAGTTTTTAACTTTTAAACTTTATGGGTTATAGGATGTTTGCCATATAGAAGATTTCAAACGGTGAAATCTCTACTACATATACATAAATGGGTACTTCACTGCTCATTCGACTACGTCATGAAGAAATGTAGGAAATATGCCTTGTATATATATGCAAAAAAAATTGACCATTCATGCTTTCTCAGTGAGCCTATACACTGTGGTACATTTGCGAACAATTTCTTAGGAATGTAAATGTGATATATATATATATATAAATTATATCTTGCACACAGAGCAACGCCACATTGAAAATTTCTTCGTTCTTGAAAATAAAACTCACGGGATATACATTTATTGTATCACTAGCAATGCTCAGTGGGTACTTACGACATTACTACCGCCCAGCAACAGAAATACTACTGACTAAAAGTGAGTTAATGTTATTATAACCATTCTAAAGAGCCCGATGCATTGAAAATCTTATTACACAGTAAATTACACTGTATTGTGGTAGAACTGACTTGGGCCGCCACTGGCTGATGACCAACCAATAACGAACTTTGTAATGTACAGTGCACGAGGCCGGTATGGTTCCAGTAGGACAATTATGAGTGGGAATACAGATGCCAAATAGGATCTGTGTTCCTGATGTGGTGGCTAGACGTGACTCGTTTCTGTCTTATATGCCTGTAAAAGTGTGGAGACCTCGAGATGTTTCAAACCGTGTGGTTTCATGAACGTACACGAACGACGAACGTCCATTATTGCCCCTGTATAACGAGGGAAATAAAATTCACAGAGAGAAGAAGGCAGTAAAGGCTTGTCACGGTAAAGTGAACACTTTCTAACGCCCTACTCAAGATCTACTTTTAGCACATTAAGTATTCTTACGCCATGTGTTAAATTGACACTGCCGTGGGCCTCAACACTTTATTTAAGCGTCGGGCAAGTGAAACTGCTGAATTATTATAAAAGTTAATATTTTACAAATTTGCTAATTCTTACACTCATATTCATTAAAAAAACAGAAAGCAAAATAAATAATTGTAGTATTCACAAATGTTTACCTAACTCTTTTAAGATTACATTAAAACATGGAACTACTTTCCCTCTGCAGTTACCAACTTTACGGGCCTCATACCAGGAAACGTGGCCGAGAAATTATATAATTTCATTATATTTATCTAAGGTCAATTAAAAACAAAGTGCTTTAATAACCGTGAGCAACCTTATAACCAACCAATTCTTGTGGAGTGTAAATAGTGTGCTGCAACATTATACCATATGCTTGGACGATTTCGCGAAAATCATATATTCTACCACAGTCACTTTTCGTGTGGTTGTGGACAACTGTGGTACTTTAAGTGGCACACCTATCACAGAGTACTTAATAATACAGAGGTGAAACTGCCACTTTTACCGCGAATTCCATCTGTACACACCAGACAAATGGCGGCACTTGCCAGCAACATGTCAGAGCGTAATTCGCCAATCAGCTGCTGATAATCTACTTGCCATCCGGCGGCCCAGCCAATAGGGAATCTTTTGCAGCACGCAGTATCCAATCAAAAACATGGTCCAATCCCAGAATTTGGAGCAGTAAATTACGAGTAGTGAGTGGTTACGCCCACGTCAAAGAACCACCTCGCCATTTCGTCTGTGTCGACTTGCTACTCTGTGGCCCTACTATTTGATAAGCAGTAATTCTATCACGAAGATTAACAATGCCAACGTACGGCATTATCTCAGCTGAAAAATCCCTGTAACACCTATTTTCATAGCTTCTTAAAATATTCTTGAGAACAGAGAAGACTGCCTCAGGTTGGTTGTCCAGAACTCTGTGAAGCTTATAACTACACATGCAACAGATGTTAAGTATGTTAACTGAGTTTGTTCTAAGATCTTGTCTTCAAAACATACTGTTTTTTTTTACATACCGACACTACGGGTGTTTTTAGAATATATGCATGTACGTATGCATATACAACGTGTTTCTAAAACACGGGGACAAACTTGGGCAGTGTATTCCTGACGTAAATATACGACTAAAATGTAAGTACCACTTTCTCATTAAGTGATTATGTATTTAGGGAGCCGTGCGCCCCTGCAAAATCCTGATTTAAATTGCCACACACTGTATTGTGGTTTGCCTACCTGGTATGACAACGATGTGTTGAATGTTCAACATACATTTTCCTCACAAACGATTCACCTGAGAGTACAAGACAACCTTTTTTGTTCATTTAGATGTGCTGATTCGCAGGTTGGTTTTAGAAATTGCTTCGAACGTAGTGTTACAAAGTCTGATGCAAACACAGGGTGCCAATAGCCATTTACAAATGAAAAGGGTGGAGGGGGGGGTGATATTACTCACTGCGTTTATAAAAGTGTGAGATCTTCTTTATATAAAACAACATTCGTCGATTTGATGCTTAATCACAAGTAGTATATGGTATTTTCGCCTAAACGCATTTTAAAACTCAAATTTTACTAGCTCATAGCTCTCTCAATAATCACTTCGGAGGATAAGTTGTAGGCTACATTTAAATAAATATATAAAATTATAAAAATAAATATTAAAACTAAAATAATAAATAGATCTAGAACAAAAAAAATATAAATTCTAAAGAATCAGCATTAACATACTTTTTGTCTTATATTTTTTTCAAGGAATTGCCTGCCGAAGTTTGCCCCTATGTTTCAGAAATACATGGTGCCTATACGCAATATAAACTAAGACCCTAAACGGCGTCTATTACTACTGGCTAACGAGATTGCTCTCTTAAAGCACATTCTCGCATACACTCCCTTGCCTCTTGGCATGAACTTACCTACGAGAACAGTGCAACTGGAGGAACAGAATTGCATTTATAATTTCTATTTTCGTTAGCGCGGCAGGTAACAGGTAAGACAGCCTAAGAGTTACGGAGATGTAGGAAGACAAAGTGAGATACTTAAAAAAAAAAATTATTCACTGGCATGAGTATGATAAAAATAAAAAAAACATAACTGTAGGTTGGGACTAAACTCACGTCCTTCTGAACATATGCCATGCTGTTAATAGGACAATCAATAAGGTTCCGGGGAGGTAGTGGTGATTCTCAGCAATTAAGAGGAGTTCCAGGCCTCCAAAAACGGTTCAATTTTTAGACTGATGACGTCACACGAACATATTTTAAGCTTTTAAGGTGAATGCCGAAAATGAGATAAAACAATAAATAAGATAACAATTTTGTAAATAAAAATTTTGGCCATTTTTACAGTTGACATTATAAAATATTTTGTGGTGACTTAGCTCTTGTCTGGGAACCGATAACTTTTACAATAACAAATGACATAATATTTTACGTTCACTGAAAATAGTCGCCTTGGCACGACAAAAAAATTGGCGAGGTGTTATATTGATAAAATAGTTCTCTCTTCCTCCCCTTAAGTGCATGCGCGCAGGACACACACGTTGCGCATAAGGGTGATATTATACAAGCAAACTGTGCGCAACTCGCTCTTACTGCCAGGATTACACAGAGACCAGAAGCGGACAGTAGACAGCGTGCGGGATGAACAAAAGTCGTCTAACAAAAGAATGAATAAATGACTAAAACTTACGTGCAGCTAGACATGGTGACAGCAGTCCTCAGTTCATCGTTATCGGAAGATAGGTTCGGTCGAGGTCGGTCAGAGTAGGTCCCCGCCCCAGCGGACGGGGTTCTTTTGACAGCTAGTAAACCTGCGCGTCGAAGAGGCGAGTGACCCGTTTTAAAATTAATGCGTAAATTACCACGGTGTTAATTGTATGTGGCCGCGAGATACGGCACAGGGTAAGCCGGGACTCTATGGGGAGGATAATTTCCCCCCTCGTGTAGAGCCGGCGTGGCGAGTTGCCGGCACGTGGTCGGTGAAGGAGCCTCTGACACGAATCGCGTAGCTAGACGACCGGCCTGCACGGAGGCGCGGGAACTACTAGACCGGAGAGCGGGTAGGCCGCCCCTGCCAGGGGCGACACTGGCCCGGCGCTTCGGGCACTTCCGTCGCCTCTCGGCAGCGCTCGGTCGGGCCCGCCTCTCCGGTCGGCAGACCTCGGCTGCCTCGCGCACGTCCACGCGGTAATCTCGTAGTGCCGATAGGCTCTACAATCTGGATAAAGCAAGGACAGTGATTGTAGAAAAACGTTCAACTAAAAGATCGGGAAAAATCTATGTTCATTGAAATAAAATGACTGAGGGATTACGCCATGAGAAAATAATGGAACATAACAAATTACTAGCTCGAACAAATGGGTAAACTTTCACTAAATCTGGAAATAATAATAATAAAGTATTTTTATTTATAACTGTAAGCCCGTATATATCGCGGACTCATTTAGCAATAAGCTGAACTTCACAATATTATTGATTCGTTAATTCGCTGTTGGTGCAGATTTACCACAGCTCAGGTTGGCACAAGATTTAATGACATTTTTTCTTCCTGGTTCGTTAAGGCCCAGAGTAGCCCAGGACGTGTTCCAACAAGCGGTGAACCAATTGGGAAAAAGAAACGCCGATGCAGAAGTATTGAAAGTGTAGTTTTCCCTCGAATGAATTCGCGAAACGCCCGGTTATCCACTTATAACAGGTTGGTGGGCACTAGATTTCAGGAATTCGTTTCAGGACAAGCTACACCTTAACCACGTACACGTCTCATTTTTTTTAATGGGTGTTTATTAATGACTCCCAGGAGGACTCTGGTCATTGACAGTACCGCGTACAAGCAATGGCGGAATACCAGGCCGTGTGTGGTCTTCTGGGGCGTGCTGCTCGGGCAGTAGCCAATCAACAGTGAGCTCAAGCTCAGGCTCTCTCTAAGCCAGATAAACACGACTGGGGAGCTAAGTCCATAAGCCATACACAAGTTTTATTTACATATAAAACATTTATTACATTAATTTATTAAACGAAATTGTATTTATTTTAGTAAAATATATTGATTTAACCACAAGCATGCGACATGTTACAGTTATGCATGTGCTGATTTAAAGATTTAGTTCGCTTAAACAGTTTGAGAAAGATAAAATATTTCATTGAGAAATAGAGACATGACGAAAATAAATCCCACGCACATCCATGTTAACGGAATATCAAAACGAGCACGCACTAAAAACACTTAAATTGCTGCAACATATGCTTTGTTGCAGAAAAAAGTATATCGTTGCATATGAACCACTGTAAAGTAAGTTTGCTACAAAAAAACATTTTTGATCTAAATAACAATGGGAATGATAACCTTCCACTGTGGGTACGATATAGTTCAGCAGTATCCTTTGTGGTGAATTGAGTTTCTGTATTTTGAAGATTAAAGCAATATGTCGGTGATCTAAGGAATTTGTTATTTGGTAACATTGCAGTTAGAAAGTTTAATTAGGTACTAAACACTGTAATGGGCGATAAAAAGGTTTTAATATAATTTAATATTTTCTTAGGTATACAGTATACTGTAAACAGAACAAGCTGAAGGAAATTTTTTCTTTACTAAAAATAAAATGAAAATTGCCTTACAACAGAAAAAAAAATTAAATAACAAAAAATTACCTTCCCCTTGAAACAAAGCAAGATTTTCTTAGTGAAGACAAAACAGCGTCAAAGAAATTACTTTCTTTGCTCAACAAAAAGTTTTTACTGTGTTTGTGTAGAGATCTGAAAGATCCGTTGATTTATTTGGGATGAATTTATAAATTGAACATTAGTACGTTTGTATCACTGCAATCGGTCCTCAGTAGACGTCATAATTTCTAAACCTGCATTATTGAAAAATCACTGATTCTCAGTCATTAACAACAACACAAATCGATAAAAATAGCTCCACCTAGAATCAGTGGAAAGGCACAGATTCTTTCTGATCGAGTAAGAGCATACAACAACGATTCAGTGAATCGAATTTTAACTAATAGTTCAATGTAATCTGGCCAAGGTAACTAGGAAATCAGTGGGAACTAGCCAATAATGTTACGTTAGTGTGTAATGCACTGATACGCACTGTCATTTTGACCAAAAGTTAACTGATTCAATGCGTAAAGTCACTTACAAAAATTTTTGATCGTCAGTGTTAACAGTTATCTGTGTAATGATTTCATTTTATCAATACGTTACTTCAGAAGATCGATTTTTCATTGATCACTGCACCTAACTGTGTAAAATGAATAGTTTGTGAAAAAAAATTTCCAAACTGCCAACATTGTCAAGTAAGTACGATTTGTGTTGTTAACGAAAGAAGAATGTTTTTATTTTGTAACACTGCAAACTATTTCACTAAAGAGTATTTTTTATTAATGTTGAATCAATCAATGTTCTATTTTTTCTTGCCAAATTGTAAGCCTATTTACATTAAGGATGCTTTATATAGCGCATTTTGTAAGAAAACCTGTCAAGTAGTCGATAATAGTAAAACATACTGTTTTGTGAAAGAAGACATTTGTAATATATTGACAAATAATTTTAATAAATTAGTTTAGTCATAAAAGGTGTAACTGCAATGGCTCAAATAATCGTATGGAAAAACACATTTTAAATATTATTTATATATATGTAAGTACCAATATGTTCTTGTATATAGCCATTGCTTTTATTTTAATTTGTTTGCTTCATGTGGGTTTTATTTCAGAAAAATTACTTCTTAAAAATTGATTATAGAAACACATTTAATTATTATTAGAAAAATATATTGTATTAATTAATTGAATTTGTCAAAATAAAAAAATGTATATTTTAGCGAAATTTGTACAGTGTTATAGGCTTTTCACGGGTAAAGCAAGCATTTTTGACGCCCTTAGTTACAATTTTCTTTCAGACATTTTTTTTCATTTAACCATATTTTTAAATAAATATTGCCATGCAAGTAATAAACACAGAGTATTTATTCCGCCACACTCAGAAGCTAACGTCTGAGGCTGAAATAAAATACATTTATATACTATTATTCCAAATGAGAGGGGTTTAAAAAGTGCTCACTTTAATGTCAATAGCATATATCAAGTAAAGGTTTTTTTTCGTGTACAGCATAAAATCTTAATTTTCTGTCTGTTTGGGCAAAGTCAGTATTATTAGCATGACGTTCTGCATGTTGTATGCTACAAGAAGAGCCACTATACTTGTACCTTAACAACAGTTATATTCACAGCTGGTGCTGTGAGCTGAGCCGCGCGATCTCTGAGTTATAGAGTGTATTGCTTTTATTCACTTAGCATGTAGTGAGCTGTATTACATACTCAACAATTCAGGTTATGCAAAAAAAATTATTTACTCTTGTACTAACATGTCTACTGACGCACTAGTATCTGAAAAGTTTAAGTTTACATCTTCTGGAGGCTTGTTCACGAAACATAGCGATGAGAAAATGTACTTTTTGAAATGTGCTTAAAGTATCTCCAGTTTTGTCACAGTTTTAAGAATATTACAAATGTATAACATTTTTCGGAGGAATTTTATATTTCGCATTACTATTTGTAGTTTTTATTGGGAGAAACCAGTATATTGTCTTTCATGGCAACCTACATTTGGAAAGTTTGAAATAGTTAAGCGGTGCGTTTAACGTCTGTTTACAGTAACCTACAGTGGGATATTATTACGATGTGACTTCCAAAATAATGAATTCGTTTGGCAAAATACTTTTTTGTAAGTTAGTAACGTGTGCACCATGATACAGTATAATACGAGCTAAAATACAGTATAATTTCGGTATACACGTCATATCAATTTATGTGTTGTGTGTAATTTAAAGAACTTAAAATGTAATAAACTTAGGTACTACGATAACAATAAAAAAATCCCTTATTTAAGACGATCCATCTTGACATAATATCCTGACATAAGGCCTTGCATTCATCATGAAAACCATGCAATTTATGCTGACTCAGTTGCAGTAGCAAATATATTTACATGAGAGGAAATAATTCAAAAAGAAATTTACTTCTAAATAGTATTTCCGATTTGTGCAATCTGCAAATATGAAGAATGAGGAGTAGCGCTTGACCAGAACACTGCAGAATTGTATCCACAGCGCAATGATGGTAACAGTCAGAGAGAAAATTTCCCTTTTGGCTTGCCAAAATTTCCCCTTTTTAAGTGAAATTTCCCTTTAATTATAAATTTTTCTCATTTAAACCACACAAAATTACGGTATTAAAATTCTGATATTCATACAAAAACCACCCCTCATTGTACGCATAAATTGCAATGCAGTCTTACCGTGTAACATTTAATACTACAGTCGGTTCACGACTGGAAGAAACTTTTGAAAATCAACCTTTGAAAAAACACCCTAGCCGTCAGCTACATCCATATAACATTACAAACAGCGGCGAGCGCGGATACAGTTATGCCGTTATGTTGCCAGCACAAAGAGAAGAAATAGTTCTAAAGTTTTAACGTAATTTATAATTTATCGCTTACAAATGGGTTTCGAAAAGACTTGTATCTTATTATGCCAATTATTAATGACGTGATGCTAACGTACTTTGATTTCAATGTTTCTTGCATACTCACAAGATCACGCTCAAGGTGAAAGTAGAGCGGCCATTTGTTTACAAACCTTCGTTCCGTGTGTTGTTGGCGAGATGTGGTCGACACACGTGCCAGAGAATTGGTGCGATTATCTTGTTTAACCAATAATAATTCATTTACTGGTTTATTTTTTTTTTTACTAATATCCTCTCTTTATTATTTCTCGTTGTGCCGATTTCTTTCGTTTCTGATACCTGTATAAGAGATTACTCGTAGTGCGTTCTCACGTGTTTAATATTTTTTAAATTTATTTCAGGTTTGCTTAAAATTTTATTTATTGTATTTTACGTTATATGTTGCGGTAGTTTTTGTGTGCAGTCATGAGTTCTAGCAAGGTGAATAAAAGATAAGTCACCAACGCCAACAGGACATCATTAACCTCACCGAATCGTTGTATTCCCTAATTAGGCGAGGGGAAATGAAACCCTGCAACGTCGCGGAAAGAGCGGCAGAAATGTTGAAACGCTTCAGATCCACAGTTCTAAGGTATGTTAAAATATATGTAGTATTAACCATTGCGTTTGCAAGTTGTGTGTGCTAAGGTCAATTATGTTGGCCTACGAAATGTGTTTACAAGAACATAAAGAAAATTTGTTAATAACTTGATAACATCGTCGAACGTTGTCTACGTGTCTTTTTAACGTTTTATTTGGGTAATTATTAAGTTTAGGGGGCTTTTCTGTAAAAAAAATAACAATAATTTCACGGAAAATGGTATATTTCCACTCCACTAATGATGCAGAACACGAATATACGACGGGCATTAACGTCCGACTAATTTCGTAACATGTGCCCACCTAACCTAACAGAACCTATCCCCACGATGGGTGAATCACTATTTTACATTTTTAAACTAACCTAGGATTGTTGGGTTTTACACTAACCTAGGATTGTAGGGTTATATAGACTCAAATGTGAGTGTATGAATCACCTAACCAAAAGGTGGTATTACAATGTGTAATTAAAAATAAAAACTACTTTGTGTTGGAATTTGTGTACCCCTGCGAGGGATTCTTCATAAACAACCCAATATATACAGTGGAAATTTATTATAAAGACAACTGACAATGGTAAGGAAAATTGCCTCTATAGTGAGTTTGTTATAGTCAATTAATTTTATATAGGTTATGGAGAGATGGTGCATTTTAAGATTCTGAAGAAGGAGCTTGTTTTGTATTTATAAGTTACATTGCGGCATTAATTGCCATTGTTATACGTCACTAAATAGATTACAGTCGATATAACTGGAACTTCCCCTACTATTAAACATATCTGTATCACTTCACTAAACATGAGAGGACATCGTAATCGATGAAATCGCAGTCATAATCTTTTAAGAAAACAATTGTGTATTAATGCATTTCCCCAACAACACTGTTCTACAACCATTGTCTTTTAGTTATTGTAAATTATCAGTGTCATATTTTTCACTTTCAGTGCTACATAGTTTGCATAGTTGCATAATTTAAAAAGGATCATAATTCAGTTACTGGGTTAACTACAGTTACTGATACCAAAAACATACAAGGGCTTGTTTGCAAATGATGTGTGGCAATGTGATATGCTCTGCCCTGTGTTAGTTTAGGTTGGTTAATAGGTGTCAGGTATTGGTTGCTATATAACCCTACAACCCTAGGTTAGTTAAAAAATGTAAAATAGTGATTCACTCATTGTGGGGTTAGGTTCTGTTAGGTTAGGTGGG
>NQII01005164.1:15257-103738 GCA_002778355.1 Clitarchus hookeri | reverse complement strand
TGTTCTGCATCATTAGCAAAGTGGAAATATAAGATTTTCAATGAATTATTTTTATTTTTACAGGAAACCCTATAAGCTTAATAATTACGAAAATAAAACGTTAAAAACACACGTAGACAACGTTCGAAGACGTTATCAAGTTATTAACAAATTTTCTTTATGTTCTTGTAAACACATTTCGTGGGCCAACGTAATTGATCTTAACACACACAACTTGCAAACGCAATGGTTAATACTACAGATATTTTAACATACCTTAGCACTGTAGATCTGGAGAGTTTCAACATTTCTGCCGCTCTTTCCGCGACGTTGCAGGGTTTCATTTCCCCTCAGCTAATTAGTGAATACAACGATTCGGTGAGGTTAATGATGTCCTGTTGGCGTTGGTGACTTCTCTTTTATTCACCTTGCTAGAACTCATGACTGCACACAAAAACTACCGCAACATACAACGTAAAATACAGTAAATAAAATTTTAAGCAAACCTGAAATAAATTTGAAAAATATTAAACACGTTAGAACGCACTATGAGTAATCTCTTATACAGATTTCAAAAGCAAAAGGAATCTGTACGAGAAGGTTAGCACAAATTAAAGTCATACGTTATGAAAAATCAAATAATAAAGAGCTGATATTAGTATAAAAAAAAACAAATAAATGAATTATTAGGTTAAACAAGAATCGCACAAATTCTCTACAGCACGGCCATCCGGGGGCTTATGAGAGATTGGCGTTGCCATGTTAATGTTGTTGGATGGANGGGGGCTTATGAGAGATTGGCGTTGCCATGTTAATGTTGTTGGATGGACTCCTTGAATGTTGACACATTTCATTGCAAAGTATTGTGTCTATAATATGTAATCATAGTGAAGGTTTTTCTCCCCCACCCAATCCCCCAGTCAAAATCAAACCTCTATATAGACACACACAGACACACACACACAGAGAGAGAGAGAGAGAGAGAGACACAGACACACAGACACACACAGAGACACACAGAGACAGACACACACACACACACACAGAGAGAGAGAGAGAGAGAGAGAGAGAGACACACACACGCACACACACACACCTAATTTTTAATACTCACATTTTGGGTTTATATAATTAAATGTTTTTTGCTTGCATCACATATTCTTTTGTGTGAAATTCTCAAGATTAAAAACTTTACGCTTGTGGAATATCCATTAATAATATATACATTACTTTTATGATGGGTACGTGCATGTACGAACACATGTACACACACACAGTGGAATGTAAACATTGCCATGTGACTGCCACATGGCAATGTTTGTTTACCCTTTGGCAGAAGGATACGAAATGGGCTTCAAAGAAGATCTTTAGCAGGGCTTCAAGAAAGTCTCTTCCAGTCATGAACTGACTATACACATCATTGTTGGCGTCTCCTCTGTCTTCATCCTCCCATGCATTGTAAACTTGCCTGTGTGAGAAGAGAACAGACATGTGTGAATCTGACACCGCAAAGTCAGAGCACTTCATTTGTTTGGATTGGAAATTATTTCTGATCACACATACGGAATTAAACATATCGGTACTAACTATATTACGCTTCTTGCATTTTACATCAGTTATACACTGAAGAGCCAAAAAAAAAACTGGTGTAGGCGTGCGTATGCAAATAACAGAGGTATGGAACCAATCAGAGTAACGCGATGCGGTCGGCAGCTAGATCGGTTACTGCTGCTACAATGGCAGGTTATTAAGATTTAAGTGAGTTTGAACGCGGTGTTATAGTCGGCGCACGAGAGATGGGACATAGCATCTCTTAGGTAGCGATAACATTTAGATGTTCGCGTACGACCATTTCACGAGTGTGCCGTGAATATCGGGAATCCGGTAAAACATCACATCTTCGACATCGCTGCGGCCGGAAAAAGTAGCGAAAGAACGGGACAAACGACGACTGACGAGAATCATTAAACGTGACAGACGTGCAACCCTTTCTCAAATTGGTGCAGATTGTATTTGTGGACTGCCCTGCAGGATTAATGGCGTGAAATGCCTCCTGCATACCTTCAGACATTAGTCGAGTCCATGCCACGTTGTCTTACGGCACTTCTGCGTGCTCGGGGGGCCCTACACGATATTAGGCAGGTGTACCAGTTTTTTTGGTTCTTCAGTGCAATACTGAAAATGTGTTCTGATTCTGCGTTAGAGTAAGGAATTGGCAGCACAAATATAAATACTTTTTTAATGCTTGTTGCTTATTTCACAACAAAAATACCGTTGATGTCAAGAAACGGTAGAAACTCGCCACAACAAACGCAAGTATTTAATATCCCTCCGAAAATTTGAAATTTTCCCGAATTTTTAGCAATTTCGCGAAAAATTCCCTTTTTCTCTTTTGCCTCGGGACGTGCCAAATTTCCCTCGTAAAGGGAAATTTACCTCTACTTACCATCACTGCCACAGTGGGTCTCACTTTTTATTGTACTCAGCAGGTGTAGATAGATAATTATTTACATTAAATCATAACTTAAAACTTTGCATTATTCTAAGTTCTTATTTTTGTAAAAATACCCGCTTCATTTTATGCGTCGCAATTGTACTCTTTTTTTTTATGCATCGCATACGTCAAGCTATTTTCACTATAGTCTTTGAATCCGCACGGAATTCCACATTAAGATAAATCTCATCCATACATGTAACTGATTATCAATATTTTTAAACTTTTTTACTAGACACAAGTTAAACTACCTATTATTATGTTTTCTCGTCTATAAATACAGTTTTGAATCCCTTTCTTATATATTCAAATGCATTAACGTGACAATTTGTATTTGAGGCGAAATGAGAGGAATCTGGGTGCGATTCATCTGTATTAACGTATGCTAAATTTACAAAAAGGGATGATATTAAACAACAAAAGTGAATGAACAGAATGACAACTCAGGCTGTTAAGTACCCTCGAAGTTTTTTTCCCAGAACAATACAGGTACTATTTGGTGGCAGAGTGTGGTTAAACAAATCCAACAATAATGGAAAAATTAATTCATGAGTAGCGAGTATGCGAGTCACTAACTCCGTATATCATTCGTTTTGAACAAAAACCTTCACGTAACAGCTTGTTGCAACATTCCAAGTGTATGCAACGTACTGAATACCAAGCAGAACATTATATCGCAGCACTTAACTTTTGCCGTTCACAGGATGAGTTATGTTGCTGCTGTGTTGCGAACGTAATTAATTCCTCATGTAATTGTGTACGCTTGGTAGCCACTGCACGGTGAACATTAGGCGACGGGCCCTATTCTATCGTAACTATTTGTCCTCGGGATGTTTCCGATCGATGTGCTTAATAGGAGGACGCAACCCTTCCCATTATCGCATCACGACGTGTTAGGCGCCTACTCAGGCGTGTCCTTGGGGTTAGTATTGAAATACTGCCGGTTGTCGCAGCGGCGTCTCGTCAGCCGGTAATATGTCGGCGTGGAACTGCGCTTCGCGCCGCGGGGCAAGGATTCGTCCGGCCGTCGACCAGCCCTGAGAAAGCTTTGTCGAGTTTTGTGCTAGTACGAGCGTCCACTCACGACTCCCTGCCACTCGTAATAGGAACGTCCGCCTTCAGCGTCTCACGAATGGAGCAAGCACATCCTCAATTGGTCGGCGAAATTACTGACGAGGAGTTTGCAGACCTTTCCAGCGAGACACCCAGTCACGGGATAAATAAATACAGAGACAAAATGTCGTGGCGTTTCCGTCGATGTGGGCGTATTCATTCGCTGGTTGGCTGTGTGAGGCTTTTGGAACGTGTCTTGCGTCCGATTGGCTACCGCGTCGTTCGGAAGGTTCCCGATTGGCTGGACTGCGAGGTGTCGAGTACGCTACCGGTCGCTGATTGGCGAACAGCGTTCCGGCATTTACTGGCCAGCGACGCCGGTTTGCTTGCGTACGCTGACGAAATAAACGGCTTATTCTGTATTGTTGAAGGAATTTCGCACGTCTGAGGCCTAAAAGCATGGGGGCGCTAGGGCCGACCGAGACATGCACTTCAACAATCTCATCGCCTCTACGCGCAAAGCACTGAACTGGCGTGCATTCTTGCCATCGATAACGCGCCCCTATGAGACTTTCAGCGGATACCCTACCATTTATGACGTAATAAAAAATAAAGGTTTAATGCACGTCCCTATTCCTTTTTTAATGTTTTGTACCGGAATGTTCATACCTAGAAATGACCGCGAGAACACCCGTTTGAGCCATGCCATTGTCCCTATCAGAAAAACATTCTGTAGATAGAAATAGAGGAACTGAAAAACGTATAGAGACGCATAACGCTTCTTAAATGCTATTCGTAAGCAGACCTCACTCAGCCATGTTGGGCAGTTGTTTAATATAACGTTTTCTCGTGGAACACTGCACACAGTTCGGCGGCCTACCCAGGCGGCCACCTCGTACTCAGCGTTCCAGTCCTGCAACACGCCGGCGACGGTAAATTACTCATGTTGCGCGTCCTTTCACGGCAAAGTCGAGCGACTGATGAGAAATGGCGGCGGCTACCGGATGTCAGCTGTCTGCCACAAAAGCACTCGAGCTGTCGCGTGTATTTCCAAAATAAACTCGCCGCTGGTCAATTACCAACAAACACATTTCAATCTGTACGTACCCTCAGACGATTTCTCAAGTTTTATTTCCTCCAAATCGCCGGAAAAAAATTGTGTTACAACACTTTATTTTCCGTAAGTTAACGCATTCCATTTTTTTTTTACATGCAAGAAACATTTTTCATTGCCATCGGTAGGTAGTATTTAATGATATTGAGCGTTGATAAAGATTAAAATTCAGCTTTTGCTTTCAGTTTGTAACGATAGAATGTACGTTTTTTTTTTTACGTACGGCTGTTACGTTTAAATGTTTCACGTTAATAGAATGCTTTGAAAATAAAAACACTGGTTATAAATATTACAGAATTGGACACAAATGCAAATATTACGTCTAAAAAACGTATAGCCTTAATTCCCTGCGAAATATTACCTGTTTTATAAATTCGTTTTTTTTAAATTAAACTCCATTGATTTCGAAGTTGTCTGTAGGCCTAAAATAACAACATTTCGTGTTATCACTTCAAACTATATCGTTGCCATTTATTTAAATAAAACCTTTCAAATTAATATTATTGTGGCGTGTATTAATTATGCAAGTATTGTCATAACGTTATATTCCGCTTGTTATACTTTTATTTTGGAAATTCGCAATACTCACAAGAACTGTTCAAACGGGCAGGCAAGTCTGCACTTTGCAAATGTAAAGTAGCTGTCAAAGCATGAAGCAACGTTTTTTTAAACATTCAAAAATCTGGGGATATTATGTTTTCTGTATAAGGGAGTGTTCATTTCTGATTCATGAATGCTAATACAGGGAAAATGATATTTAAAACGAAGTACAGTAGATTGATCTGTATAAATAGTTACGCTTCATTTCAGTTAAACAAGTGGATGAAAAAGATAACCAACTTTTAGCAAAAGTATAAGTAACGTACGCTTAAGGCTCAGCTTCGCTTCTTTTGCAGAATTTCTTCTTTTTCACGTCGTAACTTCTGATCCATCGTGATTACTGGCAATGTACGGTTATAGAAAATTTACATTTTACGAGTTGCTTGATATTTTTGTGCTGAATTATAATTGTGTGTAATTTGCTCATTTTAAAAAGTCGAAACCATATAGGTATTTAATAAAAACGTTCTCGGCTTTTTACAACTAGGAGATAACGCACAAAAAAATTCACCACAAAAATATTAAACAACTCGTAAAATGTAAGTTTTCTATAATAGTACATTGTAAGTAATTACAATGAATCAGAAATTATGACGCGAAAACGACGAAATTCTGGAAAAGAAGTGAAGCTGAGCCTTTAATCATATAAACGGCTTTTAATAAAATTATATTTTGAGGGGGTTTTTAATTCCTGGACATTTGTATTAGATGTCTGTAACTGCGTGTTATCAAATTACGCTGAACAAACGTTACGGGCTGTTATGAAGTGATCAGGCCTTAGCTGGACGTCCTGCCTGATCACACCTTGAAACATTGAACCAGGGCACGAGCGTGATTGCCAATTAAAAGGGGCCGAAAATATCAAACAACACGCCCGATATAGGCCAGCGTAACATCGGGAACAGCGTCTTTTGTCGTCGGGCCACTCGAACGAGAAGACCACTGAAGATGGGTGTATCCGGCCGTCGTTAACCACCTCCTAGAATCAGCCTCCGGCAACATGAACAAGGCGGAGAATTTCCAATTAGATTGTAATAGTAATAGCGCGAGGCAATAATACTTAACACAATCAATTAGCATCTTGGTGTTCCATTTAAGTTCCTGCGATCAATAGTCACGCAAATAGTTATTGTATAATCCTTATGTTCAATAAACTCCATCTTATACTGCTGTGTTCTACCTAATCATGACTCATCATTTAGCTACGCCCATATCCCCTTTCAGGTATGAATTGAAGTAAAAGTAACTTCATAACAGGGCCCTAGTAGAACATTAATGTACGTACATAAAACAAAGCCAGAGCGGCACATATTATTAAAGTTATGTTTATTGTTTTATTATAAACGTTTCCACCTATAAAACGAATGTTACTTTATTTACAATAGCATTCGAATTCATTTAACATAGAAATAAGTTTTATAGATTCCATAATGTTTTCGTAAAAGAATATATTTGGCGTACTGAGTATTCTACTCGCGTGTCCGCCATATTAACTGTTTGCATCGTGAATGTATGGAGCGCGACGCCATCAGAATTCTATGAGCGTGTACATGCAATAAACAGATATCGCGCAAAGAAACCTAACCTCCAAAAATGTCTGACATCGCACTGCGAAACGTTTTGTTCGTAATCAGTCACCAGCTTTCAGAGCTTCCTTTCAATACGCCTTCTCTCAGTCGCAGTTACAGGTCAGAAGGCTGTTCACGGGAAAGTCAGCACTTTCAAAATCCACCGGTGAAAAATGTCACTGCCCGTAACTGCAGCACACGTTGGCATGCAGGGTTCCAGTTAAGTTGGTAGTTGTTCTAATACACGACGTTGCACTGCACGCTGTTATGGTGTGATCAGGCCTTAGCTGAACGGTTTGCCTGATCACACCTTTAAACATTAAACCTGGAAACGAGCGGGATTGCAACGCCACCATTTGGTCGTCGATCCTTGCGAAAGAAGACAGTTGCAGAAATCCCCTCCACCGGTCACTGAGCGGGGCCGCAGAACCACGCGCTTGATATAGGCCGGCGTAACACCCGGAAGGGCGTCTTTCGTCTTTAGTCCTTTCGGCGACCCGACCAGCGAAGCAGACCAGGAAGATGAATGTGTCCGGCCGGCGTTAACCGTCTCGCAGAATCAGCCTCTGGCTACCACAAAGTGATGACTTTCCAATTAGGTTTAATTAAAATGGCGTGAATCATAATGGAATTAAATAATAATCTTGATGTTCAATTTAAAGCTCCCCCGATCAAGTCATTTAAATAGCAACTGTATAATCTGCATGTAATAAAACGTTATCAAATACTGTTGTGCTCTACCGAATCATGAGTCATTATTTGAGATACGCCCCCAGCCACCAGCATACTCTCACATTGACATACTACATTGTTACTAGATCGTAACAACGCGTAGTATTCACAGATTGCTATAGGCCACTCAGGTTAAAGTTAGCACTTCTGAAAGCCCTATCATTTGAAATAATAGTCAATTAAGGACGCCGCCTACGTGAAGATTTGTAGCGCGTGTGAGGGAGTGAAGCGCGGAAGCGATAAGGGCGACACTGACACGTGCGCATAGTGCACCAACGCTCCTACGCGCAAGGCTCTGAACTGTCTTGCAGAGTTTCCACCGTGCTGCACGTACCTATGGGACATTAAGCGGTGACCCTGTAATTTTATCGGTGTAAATTCTGCAACAAAGTTCAGTGCAGGTACGTATAATAGTTTGGCATGTTTTCGACCAGTGTATTATGAGATACAGCAGTGTAATAAAACAGTATTTAGGCACGTCGGAGAGTCGAAAATAGCATTTATAATTTGCATGACGTATTACATACGTCGTCTGAAATGTGTTTTCTTTTCGTGAATTGATCTAATGGGGACACGTACAGTGGTTTAGTAGAAAAACGCGAATTTGAAACATACAGCAACGCAATTCAAGCGACAGGTAGGCGGCGCCATTATTTTATTAAGCGTTAGACAACAACTTCCAAGTGCGGAAACATGTGCACACTTTGTTTATTACTTAGATGGCGATATGTATTTGAAAAGTTGGTTAAATGATTAAAAAAATGGCTGGAAGTAAAGAGTAATTAGGGCCTCGAAAGTGCTCACTTTACCGTGAACAGCCTATACTGAAGTTACTGCTTCTTCTATGTTACGCTGGTTCCACAATACAGTGATGCGTTGCGGGGCGATGCGCGATGACGTGATGGCCTGCGACGAGATGTACTAATTGCTTCACAATTGAGCGATGATCTGTCTGCGACGGATGCTATCTCAGATGGTGCTGCCATCTATTTTAAAAGGGGGAAGTTTTCGTGTTTAACCCTCACGAATGTTACGAAAGGCATATGAAAAACGTTGACGCTGTCACACTATGTTTTTGCGTGTAGTAGGTAAATAATGGGTAAACGCGTGTCGCCTTCAAAATGTAAACAAATAGCTGTTCTTATTTGCCATGTATACACATACTTGTTATCCTTCTTCTCCGTCGCAGACTATTGTCGACAACTGCAACGCAAGACTTTCGCGCAACGCACTCGTCCTCGAAACACTGCGACAGACTGCTGCTTCAACCTGATTGGCTACAGCTCATGGTAACTTATCGCTGCATTGTGGAACTAGCTTAACGCATAAGAGCTCGCGTTTTCACTTATCTAACATACTTCCATTATTAAAAATGCCAGAGTTTCAGTTTCATAACGCAGGAATAAAGGGAGGTGGTCAGTGGCGATGTTAATATTAATATTGCTTACATCGGGAGGATACCAAATAAGAATAGAAGTAGATCCTCTCACGAGCTGCACGTACCCGTCCCGCCCACCTCACTCACGCCTCTATATGGGAACAAGTCGACTGGCGATACTAACTCACACGTGGTCTCGGCCCGGTCTCTTTCAGCTGTCACTGCTTCTGACGTGGTACACGTCACATCCCCAGCACATCCGGTTTCGCTACCCCCTTCTCCGAGCACGTTGAATGTCACTCGTTCTGAAGGCGAGGAGCTGAGTCAAGTTCTGCGTGAAATGCGATAATGCATTTTCATGAACGACGCTTTCACTAGCTATCCCAGTATTCTTCACTCTGTTCGCATGTATCACTCCACATGTCCGTGCACTTGGAAAGTATTGGTTGTCTTGCCGTCTCAAGAGCGACCAGCTCTCTAAATCACGCGGCCTACGCTTTCACGTTATCAAAAACAACATATTTTGCCTTGTTTGTAATAGAAGAATACACTTAGCACAATATGTATTAGTTATCACTTTTTAATGTATTTTTAATGGGTTTCGTCTTTTATGTATTTCGAGCCGTAGAGACGATACCCGACTCTCCGCTATCGCCATCTTGTACAACGCTAGTTACTTGACACATTTTTATCCCAAAACAATACAACAAAATAATTACGTTTTCCAAGCCTTCACACTTTTGCATGCGCAAAGGGTAATTTTATATTATAGAGCACTAATGAAAACAAGTAATAATTTAGATTACTATACTGGGCCTTAAAAATTACAAAATACCGTCGGAACTATTTTCTGCCGCAATCACATTGTGAACAGACAAGCAAGACAATGGCTTCGACGTTGTGATCGGTAATATTTATCTCTGCTGCCATCCTGGAATGGGAAGAGTATAGTCAAATTACATGGCTCGACTTCACCCCTTTTGCAGAAATTCTTCGTTTCCGCGTCATAATCTCGGATTGAGAGTAATTACTGACAATGCACGGTTAGAGAAAATTTACATTTTACGAATTGTTTAATATTTTTGTGCATAATTTTATTTCTGTGTTATCTGCTAGTTATAAAAATTCAGTAAGATGCTCCTGCCTTTTTGCAAGCTGGAAATAACACTGTGACATTAGATACAGAAATATTAAACAACTAGTAAATTGTAAATTTTCTATAATCAAACATTTCAAATAATGCCTCTGAAACTGAAATTATGACACGAAAACGACGAAATTCCGCATAGCAGGTGAAACCGAGCCTTAAATAGTGCAGGCATTGTATTTTCTCGTTGCCTGATATGAAATCCCTAGGCGGAGAGTATTATGCAGTCAGGCGTTGTTAAAAGAACTACGCCTCAAAGGATTGTCGTGAAATTTACATCAGGTTCTAGAAACCAGAGTATAATAGTATAAGCATAACACATCAGGAAGCATTTTTTTTAATACGTCGACAAATTTCACTATGATATTTAATATTATATACATGTACTAGACGTTTAAGTCAAATAGCTACAAATGTTCACTGTTACTACAATATTAAATACATTTTTTTAGGAATCGTCTTAGAGAAAACGTAGCAAATAAGGCTATTAGTAATGTTTATAGACGATAAAATTGGATTTTTGAGAAATAAAATAAGCTTTTACACTCCAGAAAACTCACAAAGAATAACAGATTATAAAAATACTTTTTGGAATAAATGGCAATTTTAGAAAATTTTAAAGTGCCACCTAAATAAATACTTTTATATTTTAGAGTCAGATTTCTTATGATTATGTTAAATGAAATTAATAAATCATTAAAAAATTATATAATTAAAAAAAGAAGAAATGTACAGTTCCTGCAGCGCCGGAGTACTAGAGGTGAGGGAAACAGGATATCACCTATAAAACCCGCCGACCAGCGGCATCGTCCGGCATGGCTCCCACGTGCGGAAGGCGGCAGTGACCTCGCCGGGAATCCAACCCGGTTAGCCGTGGAGGCAGCAAGCGGTCTAGCCTACAAATAAAATATTTTCCAGTGTTGATCCTTAGTGAAACATTAAATTAAAGTATTTACTTGTGTAAGGTGTTAAAGACTTGATCACCACCAAGAAAAAAGGCATTGGAAATGAAGCAGAGTGAAGAAAAGAACCCAGCAAGAACAAAAATATTGAAATGAGAGATACCCATTGCGCGATTGATAGCGCGAGCCTCTGGGACCAGCCTTGTGTCTTATTGGCTACTGCATGCTGCAAAATATTCCGTGTTCACAGGGCAAGCGGGTGGCGAGTGGTGGCGAGCTACCAGACGCAGAATGGCGAACGGCGTTCTCACATCTTGTCAGCCAGTGACGCCATTTTGATGGCGTGTGTAACTAGGGTACCGTGTACAAGCAGCCGTCTCAATTCTGTATCACTGTGTATTCTGCGTGTCCCCGTCTGTGTGGGAACAACTTGCCTTTCGTAGTTTTTGTCACAATACCACTTCTGAGAATGTTCGAGACGTACGTTATTTTACAGCTTTCTCAATAATAAATTGTTTTTTATAGACGCCATAAAAATATTAACTTTGCTAGTAACAAATAAATATATAAAGAGAACTTTCCGTTCGTCTATCCACAGTTCAACAGCTGCGATACACGATACTTCCATTGAGCAGCAGTGCCATGCAACCGCCATAAATATCGAATTTTGACAACATAAAACACAAATGGACGTACATACCTTGTTGCTGCACATAATAGAATGCCATTTGCATTGCTAACGAAGATAGCATGCAGACGAACAAAATCGGGTTTACTATTTGAACAAAATATCGGATCTCTTACCTCGCCATGCTCACAGCGTCTATCAAAACGTTACAAATGTTGGAAAGACAAATAGCACAAGTAGAAAAAAAAAGTATTGTTTTGATTCGACTGTTTTTTTTTTTTCATTTGTAGAGATAAATTTTTATTTCCATACACCGTAAAATCTGACGCATCCGTTAAAACGAAAATTACAACAAAACAGTACCTGAAGTGGAAAACGGATCATTTAAATTTCTAACTGATAATTAAGTCGAGGAATACGGCATGTTTTCACTGATTCATTATTGGAAGTATCTGACCATGAATGTTTCATCTGTCAAACGTCTTTCACAGATTGGAACAAGAAAATTCTCACTGATTCAGGTTTGGAGTGTAGAAGAAACTGTTTTTTTTTGTAATAAACGTACAACAAAATGCAGGCAAAAACATGACATCTCACTGCTGTAGCGAGCACGCAATTACCAGCTGGAGTATGTTTGATTACACCAAAGATTGTGGGTGTCTCCTAATGTTATTACAACTGTGGCCTCTTCCTATCTCTAGTGATATAAAAATATATATAGTCCATTAGCAGTTTATTCTCACATTTTGAAGCAAACCTTTGAAAAAAAAAAACCCATGTATGTTGGGTTTGGTTGTATCCTAAATATGCCGTGTAGCACAAGCGTTTTGTACTTCTGTTAACATAAAATTAACATAAATATTTAATTGAACTTCTAATTATTTTAAGAATAAATTGTATCATCGTTTCATTTGTAATAAATATGAATAAAAACAGGGAGAAAAAAGGTGTGTTGGTAATGCCTAGTAAGAAATAGTTCTAATGCAAAATATAATTAAAGTAAGTGCGCGCGAATAGGGTGCGTTGTCCCCTTTGGTGTAATTTTCTAGACGTAGTTAAACTTGGTTTGCATGAGGCGGACGAATATCATGTAAGTAGAATTTTAGCAGGGCTTAAGAAAAGTTGTAAGTAACTGCAAATGGACTATATATGGGATTTCGCGCAGGTTCCATTAAGGCTGACATCGCTACAACAAAATGCAGTTGGCTATGTGTTCTTGTGAAGGCGGAGTCTGAGGCCATCATCACAGAGTAGGTGAAATAGTCGACTATTCCGCTAACTCCGGTTGCACATAGTTCAGTCAACTTCTTTGTTCATACAACGTAGTTGTGTCCAAGGGTGTCGAATCGTTATTTTAGGCCACTGCAAACTTAGATATTGTAACACATGGAATTTTGATTATTATTTTAATTATTTTGGTGATCTAGGTTTGAGATAACACACGTACTAGCTAGCCTATGAGAGAAGTCATTTATTTTAAATTAAGATTGTGGAAAATATTTGCTTTCTCTGCGAACGTATTAAACATTTTTTTAGGAAGTTTAAGCAAAATTGGAATCTTCGCTACTGCTGTGGTGATCTGAAGTAATCACACAGCTAGTAATTTGCATTCATTTATTGATGCAAGAGTCCGAATAGCTATGAAACCAGGCAAGTGCGATGGTACGAAGACTTGATCATATTTTCAAGCAAAGAAGAGGCCTGAGTTCGGATGACAACCGCGTTAAATATTAGTTATGTTTAGCCTTCCACAATCTTATAAAGTGATAATGCAAGGGCTGTATTTACGAACATTTAAGTCCGTGATCTTAATATTTAGGGGAGAGCTCGAATTAGAAGAGGAACTATTACAGATGCGGGGATGTTTACAATAAAATTTTTACGTGACTTCTTCGGCTAGCTGCTGTCCACGACGACCAACATTTTAATTTCCAGATAAGTCTGGACCAGCTTACAAAGCGTGCAGCTCTTGTTAGTTAACATTTTATTCTGCACAATAATAATTTTTTTGTTAAGTTCACACAGATTTTTAGCTATGAAGATCCTTTACAAAAAGGCACGCTCTTTTATATTATCAATGCTCAGACATAAATGTTGGTTAGCTAGTGTCGGCCACAATATCTACAATTTGAGAGTTGTGAATTAGTAATCTAAATCATATTCAAGTACATTGTTAATGAAAAGAATAATTTTTTATGCCTTGTTATATTTCAATTTCTAATCTGCTTGCTCATTATAATATGTTCAAACTTTGCTTCTTGCATCCTATTAATATTTTGAAAGAATCAGAGCTGGCACTGTTATCATTTACCGTAGTTCGTCTGTAGTTAGGTGTTGTATGTTTCTGTTTGGGGTGTTGTCTTGCAGATGGTGGCACGTTTTAGTAATTATCTGCCTGGTGGTACTACAGAAATTAAATTTAGTAATTTTTATTGGTGGTCACATATCTGTTAGGTTATACTTCTCCTCATATGTTCTGCAGTGTAAGCCGGGCAAAGAACACCCACGTACACTATCTTTTAAATTGTTATGTTACATTACAATATGAACATTTCAACACTTGCTCCCTTCGAATACAAATTCTCGCGAGCACGCTTTGGTTTCCCCCATAGTTGCACTATGGTTGCCTCGGAAGTGTGTGTCTCCCAGTAAAGAAAAGGGAGAACAGCAACAAATATTTGCGACACTTTGACCACCATTGCATTCACAGTCACGATGTTCCTATTTGAGTAAAAATCTACAATTAAATTAAAAGAGAAATATACTTAGAACTACAGTGCCACTGCCTGATTTTCACTTGAAATAATGCAAAACTTGTACTGGGAATTGAAAAGAATTAATAAACATTAATAAGTGTCATGTTAAAACCACATTTAGCGCAAAACCTTGCAAGAATACTTAATAACCTGACTTATGACGTTTGTGATCATTCACTTCACTCAAGTATTTGCCACGTATTTCACACCCTAACATTTTTTTTTAACATCGAAGGTGCTTAGTCTTATTTAAATCTCGAACTTTCTTTGAAGTGGATTTTAGGAAATTAGATGAAAATAGTATTTTCTGAAACAATTCAGATATTATAGTACACATTTCCCCCAGTGACGTCATTGTACAGTTTTCTGTAATGTGCTTGCTCGTCGTTACCTCTCACTCCGTTTCTACCGCCGTCTCCGCTAGGGGCGCCACTAACTAAACGTTGCTCGTTCTCACGCCCCCTATTGTCTCACGGACAGGCGTTCTATTAACCGATGCTAAGTCAGACTTCCATCATTTACTGGCTGTCAGCGAATGGAGTCACGAATTGTTCGTATTCCAACCAAATTTTCTTCATTGTATAACACAATTTACAATATATCCTGCTCTTATCAGTAACTATATAAAAAGTTATCCTTTACTTACAAAAATTGTTACTGTTCTGTTGTTTTCCAGAAAAATCTTGGTAAGTTTTGGGAAAATATTTAATCATGTCAGGGTCAGTTTGGTTTCTTATCGGCAGAGTAATGTTCATACAAGTATTTTCCTAGCTACATTCGTGCATATTACTCAAAGTGTTAAGTAGCGTGTCGTTCTGGCCAAACTCCTGGCTCGTTAATCCATTCATAACCAGCGTATGTCTATAGAATGTGGTACATAACGTAAAGGAAGGTCATTTTTGGCCAGAACTGTACACTGTGAGGCTTGGTACTCAATGATGTTTCCTAAGGGTAACTGATTCGTGAACCGTGCTACTTTTCTATATTATGAATGGTTCATATTACTATAGCCGTACACGAAGCAAGTACTATGATGGACTTTGTACAGCAAACGTACAAATATTCCATAATTGCAGCACGTTAAACCATAAATCAAAGACAGTATGGAATAGTGTATAATACCTGCGCTCAACAAGTTACGTTGCAGTTGAATACAACGCTACAGTAATTCGGACAACTCATTCTATCCAAGAACTACGGTGTAGACTAAACGTTAGAGCCGAATTTGTTTTAAAATGGGACGCTTCCTTATTGTATTTATTAGGTGACTTGGAGAAAGGCGCACGCGTCTTTACTAACCTGCATACAAAGAAATCGAGAATATCTTAGCATATAATGTACAGATAAAGAGTAACAGGACGAGCTTTTATATATATATATATATATATATATATATGTATATATATACACACACCCTGCACACGCACATATATAATAGCTAACAAAAATGCATACGTTATTTGAAGAATTTCGAAATAGTTGTTTGAAACTACCCCCTAGACTTACCAAGAGAATTGACAAGGTGTAACGGTTGTTGCTTACATCATAGCCACCGCAACTTCCTCTCCCAACATTCACCATTCTCCTTCACATCATAACTAGTCGGAGGAAGGGATGGGAGGCCGTAATACAACATAATAATCTTCATAGGCTTCGAGAACAAGCTACCTTCACCGCCGACAGGAACGCGTGTGGTGCTGCAAAGAGACGCCGCACTCCCAAACTGGAAGAGGCTGTACTGCATCACGTTGAACAGAGCCCGTCAGCGAGTACACGAACAATTGCGCGTGCAATGGGTATTGCTCCCAGCATCGTCTGGGAGATTTCTGCATAAGCAACAACTACACCACGAGTTGACTTCTGCACGTGGTTCCTGCACGGCTACACCGACGAGCCCCTGCTTCCATGTCGAGTTCTGTTCACAGATGAATGCAAATTCTCTGGGGATAGTGTTCTCAATTCTAGAAACAGCAGACGTCTGGGCAGACGAAAACCCTCATGCCACGCATGTCTAATGATTCCAGCACAGATTTTCTATCAATGCGTGAGCAAGTATTCTGGACGGTCATGTTCGAGTTGTCGATACGTTTCATTACATATTTTATACTGGCATATAACATTATGTTTTTACACGTTACAAAAATTTCAGTAACATTTACGTTGAAAAAATTATCCACGTACGTCTTTTCCTTTGCTATTTTCAAAAAATCGCCACTATTCAGAGACGCGGAAAAATAGCTCGTTATCTAAAACAGGAGAGCAGAGAGAATCTTCTAGGACAGGAGCAAAAAAAAAGCGCCCATCACTCGCTTTTATCCTTTCTTCTTCGTGCATTTTTATCGGGTTCGAGCGTCTTGCTTCCAGCCCCACCCCCTTCAACCAGGAACAACGACTCAACGCCTCTTGCCTATATCACCCCTGCCCCTAATCTTGCAGTGAACTACCATGTATCCAGGGAAAACGATGTGTATTGGGCGCATTTCGGAACGAGCGCCTGGGATCTTTAGGATCGGATAACTGAATCCCAGGTATTTTCCGCTCTCGCACCCCACCGTATTCTCTCACAAGAATGGCCCTTCAGAAATTCACTGGCATTATACTTGAGATTTTCTTGATCTTCCACTAATAATGTTAAACGGCACAACGCTGAGTTAACAATTAGGAACGAGAAAGTTACAACGTAAAACCTCCTCTATTAAAAAAGGAAAAGAAAATACCTTCATCCAGATACGAACGCAAAACATAACCTATCGCCACATTCACACACTCACACACACACACACACACATGTGTATATATATGAGACTTAAAGTCCTGCTGCCAGTTCCGCAAGTATAGCAATGTACAGCTATGGCTGTGGCACAGTACAGTTACTGAGGATTTATGTCACTGATATTACAGAACGCCGAAAACTATGTGTCAAAGTGATATATATTTTTGAGTATCCGCGTTATATCAAATTTAAATTCAATGTAGTGATTTTCAGTTCGGAATGTTGTGTTTGATGCTATGTTTAAACTACATTTATGTGTCGCACAACAAATGGACTAGTAACTTTCAAAACCACTTTGAAATGGCAAAGGAATTCAGTCCCACTTCTAAGGGTCCGGAGAAAAGTATCTTCAAAAATTTGTTTGCCTACCTTTTAAGAGCACGTTCTCAACTATGATTGTAGGAGTGCAGAAGAGATTTGAATCAGTGGTTGCAGCTACTGACAATAAACCGATTGAGGTAATAATCGATTGTATGATAATTACTTTTTAATAGAAACCAATCTAAATCAACTGAATGGCGAAATGCATTCACAAGAAAGTCGCCCTTCATAGCCGTATTGTGGTCATTGTAGATCCTCTTCGGGTAATAACATGTGACTCATAACTAGGTTGCAACCTGGCAGGACACCTACGCCGCCTTTTCAAACGTCGCATATTTCCACGAGAACCGTTCGCCCGGGTGTATCACACCAAGACAATGTTTTACGTTCCTTTAATTTACTCAAGGCTGTAATGTCATGATACGCTATAAACACCTGCGGGTGACACATTTGTGTTGGTTAACAACGTGGAACCACCTGATCTCCTAATAATGGGCAGATATCAAATAAAGCCAAAATTATTCACGAATTTTGTTGTTTCATGTCACGTGGTTTCTGGCATTTTGCAAATAACACCTTGCATTCCCAATTTTGAAGGGTGTATTTCTGCCTTAATAATCACGCTAGATGACACGTCGCATTATGTTTTCTACGTCAGTTTTCATAACGAGCCATCTGAGATCGTTTGTACCTGCAGTCTATTGTATAGCGGGATGTGAAGCAGACCTATCTGTTCGCAAACTGCTCGAGGCTACACATATGGAAATAATTTATGTTGCTTCACAGCACAGTAAGCAACCAATCATAAAATGTTGGTGTGTCACGGGCAGCCAATAATAGTGTTAGTTACTAAAAAACGCTGGCCTTGCACAGCACTGGCAATGATTTTACATATTTTGAAACATTTTATATTCAAACATTATTTGTACTAGGAATAATATATTAAGGAATTATTATTCAATTAAATCTTAAGAGAACCTCTATCTACGGGATGGTTTACTGATGACTGCCAGTGCCTCGGCAAAACTAGCTTCACAATAGCATATCCCACAACGTCGCGTCGTAAAAGGATTGCATTGTTTTCTTATCTGAAATTGTGAAGCATACTTTTTAACTCTCGAGATAAATTACTAACAGGTTAAATTCTGTGATTTATAATTATCGTATATGGATACTGCCTTGCGGATGAACCACTCCCAACGAATATTCCTTTTTTTTTTTTTTTTCCATGAACTCGTTAAAAATGGTGGGGATTAGAAAAGCTGCTAGTGATTTATGAGCGCACCTTAAGCTGGCTGCATTCGCTAACAAACCGGTTATCAAGTACGCAGACTCAGGATCTGAATAGCGGAATAATGAAAAACTGCCTTTTCTGTCCGGGCGCTGAGCACAAATAACGCGACGTGTTTCCATACACCAGGACCTCTGTTTACCGATGTAAAAAATCCTAGGGGATGAACGTAATTCACAGGAAAACTGCGGCCAACCGAGAGGAATAAAAAACTTATGCATTAATTGGGCGTCGTCTCGTGAAAGATAACTTCCTGTGTAATTTCACAAAAATATACTCGGTTCAAAAGCGATACGGAAGTTTAGCTGTCTCAGTGATCTTTAGACCACACTACACAGTTTTACGCATACTGGAGAGACAGGTGCTTGTTTAATATATATTACACCAGTGAGTAGTCTATACACAGTATCTTCTCACTTTTCAAATAAAACCTTTGAAAAATCATGCCGTGTATGATATGTTTGGCTGTTTCCTAAATATGCCATGCACCACAAGTCTTTCATACTACCGTTAAAACAAACTTGGTTAAATTGAACGTTTACTTATATCTTGTCTAAATTATAATTTCAGTCATAATTATAATGGATAAAAACAGAGTGGAAATAGGTGTGTTGGTAATGCCTAGTAAGGTACAGTTCTCATGAAAAACATTGTTAAATTAAGTTAGAATAATTACCGCGTGTTGTCCATTTCGCGTAATTTTCTAGATCTAGTTAAGTTTTGTTTGCATGAGACGGAGGAATAGCTAGAAAGTAGGATTTTAGCAGGGTCTCAGAAAAGTTTGAAGTATCCGTTAATGGTCTATAAACAGTTTTATTTCATATCTGTTTTATCTCATACCAGCTTTATCTCATTCCTGGTATCACGGGATACAATACAATTTTCCATTGCATAATGGCACATGGTTCTCATGAATAATATTTCACGACTAGTTGCCTTTCGTAATACTTTAACTCATATTCACGTTCGCAAATGGGTGGTTTTATTCTTAATAATCCCTGTGTGTGTGCTGGCGAATAACCGCTGTTTGATGTAACCTTATTGTGATTGGCACAGCCAATACGAAATCGTCTTCTCACGAAACTAGCAGACAGAAAGCAATGAAAAGATTATGGTGTTCCCGAATATCATGTGTTCTTACGTAAGCGTAATTTAACGAAAAAAAACTAACATAAACATACTTCTAAAATGGTCACCTACATTCGTGCCTTGGTCATGATTTGAATCAGGAAACTTGTGCTGAAATACGAAGCCCTTACAAAATCATTCTTATGTTTAATATATTGGTTAGACTTTCACATTGCCTATATCATGGGATACCTTATGTTAGCAAAAATATTTATTCGCAGAGTAGGCTTCACTATGCTATGTGCACACACAGAGATTTAACTATTTCCTTTTATTTATTTGTCTCTTTTTTAATACAAGACATTGCTTGAGTGCTTATTCTAAGTTAATCATTTATATTTACTTTCGACAAAAAATATTCACTACTCTAATTTTAGTTTCCTCGCGAAAGAAGATATTCTAAGCATTTCCAAATGATCTTTTGACGGCGTAATATTAGATATCACATTTAAAAACTCAATGAAGCCCTTCGGGCTGCCGTTACAGAGATTTATTAAACAACAATGACAGGTGTGTCGTAAAGGTTACTGTTACTTTAACAGAGAGGTATTTATAAGAATTGTGAAGTATTCTATCTTCATACAAAAACACACAAATATATTACAAAACACTAATATTTAATGCAACCTATTAATGTTTTTGTTCTAGTTTCTGAACCCCATAAGCAACAGAGTAGGCAAAGCATGTACTATTTGTTTATGACTAATTTTTAAAACCCTCCAAATGCAAACAAAATATTTTAAGATCTTTACTGCTTTGGTTCATTGATTTTTTTCAAGCTGAAGTATTCATAATTTTTTTAATAAGTCTCATATTGCATTTAAATGTCACGTGTGTAGTGCTGCCATCTTGCATTTGCTAACGAAAACTCGAACACTGCTCAAGTTTTAGAGGGATGTAACGGAATATGACTCAGGATCGGAATTTGTATTGTTTGAAGATTTTATTCGCTTCGAGAGCATTCGAAACGTACCGAATATGAAAAATTAACGAATAACTTAGAATAAGCCACGTGGCGTTTACATAACGCACAGGAGGTTATTTTTGGCAGGTACCCTACACTTCCCAATGTTATTCTCGGTGGGTCTATGGGTACGCGAGTGATCAACTTTCATGCTGTTATTGGTTATGACTGTTTCATATTACTATGGCCGAACACAAAGCCTACAGCTCATTATTGCTGCAATGGCGAAACGAGTGATATGCTGACGTAAACACAACACGCATCAAACAATTTCTTATTTGTAGCACGAGACTGAAATGATTCTGAAAAGGAATCTATATTAAACAATTTGTAACGTCTCAATGTGACGTCTGGTCATAAGAAAGCATTGCGGTTGGCCCTTCCAAGACTGCCTGTGCTTTCCCGGGAAGCTGAATTTCTCGCATATTAGATATGTAACAGTGGGATATTATTGTATGCACTGAAAGCCAATGAACTAAACTACAGATGACTTCTTGTTAATTTTCCTTTCACTTGAAGCGAATTTTTGGATAATAAGAAATTAGTGTTAACAATTATGTAATTGAAACCAAAACTAGCAATAACGCCTCCTCAAGACGTCTAGTTCGTGTGTCTAATACGATAGAGTACCTATTGCCATGCATTTTAACTGCTGTACGTTAATCAAGGAATTAAAACATGAACGATTAAAGACACTCAAACAACAGTCAGACATATACTACAAACATCAGCCATCCAAATTATACTGAAACAGTATAAATTTCAATATTATAAACGAATTCATATCGTATTTATATTGAAATTTCCTTTTATAGAGGAATTAGACATATGTTAGTCTAGTTCAGAACGTATGAAGTTTGGACAAACATACGCAAATATTTCTGTCCACTAAATCTTTTCCAATGTTAGCTTCTTTTTTAACCCAATATATTTTCCCAGCGCTATTCTTGGTAGACTATCGAGTCACTGTAATCCATAAAGTCTCCGTAGCTGAAGAAATAAAAAGCTCACTTCTAGTAGACAGAAAGCGTTGTTGTAATTGTGTTGAGCGACACTCTGGTCTCCCCCTCGTCCCCGCCATGCTACAACTAACTGACTCGCAAACACTAGACACTTGTAGCTTTTAAATTACTTTTCTAAAATATTCTACATATATTTACACATTTAACAAGTACATGTTTCCTTAGTAAAGGCCAAAGTTATTATTAAATTATATTCTTGTTAGGCACTTTATTTGTGTTATTACTCGTATTTTTTTTCCTTTGCACAAACAAACCTACAGTTTCAGAGTTATTTTAAATAATTTTACAGAAACATAATTAAATTAATGCGAAGTTTACGCTACAGATATCAGTTTATTGATCTTTCCTAGAGAAAAACCGTATTCCGAGATCGTGTATTTACTGAGATACACGTATACGTTGCAGGGTCTGATACTAATATTTGTTAAGGGCGGAAGGGGGGCACCCTTCCTACGTCAGACTTACCTCTACGTAGCGGTTTTTACATGCATGTGTAAAGAATAATCTATATAAACATACACACATATGCTTATATAGATATGTACATATATATATGTATGTGTGTGCACATGCTTGCTGCTTTTGATGAACAGTTTACGGATAGAAAATTACGTTGATACAGAAAAGTTAATCGAATTGTCTTAAAAAGTGACAAAATCTATGCAGACATATTTTACTAATTTCTTTCTACAATTATACACACATATTTGTTTCATTAAGAAAAAAGAAATAAGATTATGAATAATTTAAATACAATAAACACTCAATTAAAAACCCTTTTGCATGTTATGCACCCTGTTTTTATGAAAAGTTTACTGTTCCAAAAAAACAACGTGATGAAATTTAATTAATAACAAATAAAGAAACATAATTTGACAGCGTGAAATTTCTTTAAGATAAATTACAGAAACTTTTATTCAAATATAACTCGATGATTCTTATGCTCACTGCTTTGGATACATA
Source organism: Clitarchus hookeri (assembly GCA_002778355.1). NCBI lineage: Eukaryota > Metazoa > Arthropoda > Insecta > Phasmatodea > Phasmatidae > Clitarchus > Clitarchus hookeri. Next base: position 80,925 of record NQII01005164.1, on the reverse strand, counting down.
TTTTACATGCGCAAATATAAATTTATAAAATTTATTTGAATAATAATAATGAAACCATGACTTAATTGATGGCATGAATTCCTTCTTGAAAATACAGTTTAATTTCAGGTGAAATCACTAACGAATAAACAGTGTCTTCAGAGCAACACATCACCTAGCTCTGCATTCTTCTTGTTTCGTCAATAAAGAAACTAAAAATATTCTAGATTTTTCCCTTTATTTTTCTGCATAGTTCCACAGTGTCACAATTATGTAATGAGTGACAACATGGCTACTTGTTCAGTTCAGAGCAGACTTCATCAACAGAAACAAGGCGATAGTAACTTCGGGACTGCATATATTGGTACTGGGGAGTGGGGAGACACCTGCTGCTGTGCTGGGGTGTGTGAAGGTTTGAATATATCAGCCACTCTCAGTGACAGTTACACCAGGTCACTTATTCCATGCTTAAATCATCGTTCAAGGTCAAGAGCAAAAGCTATTAAAAATGACGCTTTTGCAGTAACAGTTTACAGTAACAGCTGGACTCGGGTCAATTTTCGGGGCTTAATGCATAAGGGGTAGTCCGCGGGTAATTTACTAAATAGCGCACAACTTAAATTCAATGAGATAATTATAATTAATATGTCAATTGAAAAAAAACATTAGTGCTAATTAAAATACGTTATTTTCCGTGTATTCAAATACTGGAGATTAATTTTTTATTAACGGAATAAAGTTCCTAATTTTTCAGGCAAATACAAAATTTTGGTGAGCACACATATTAATAATCACAACTATCCATTTTTTTTCTTTCAATTATTTCGATAGTTTTTGAACTATAGCTGTGCCCGCGGCTCCGCTCGCGTGGACTACAGAATTATTGTTTACATTTTTTTTTTTTTTATAAAATTGAATTTTACTTAGTGTTAATCTTCTATACTCTATACATTTTATAAAACTCAACGTATCGGTGAATTAAATGGTAAAAATACTTATTAGTATTTTTCTGTTATAGATAGATATACGCTACCGCAGAGTTTTTTTAAGGTACATAATTCTTTACTACATAGTATTGTTCCATGTTTGACGGTTTAGACAGCGTATTGCAAGAGAGCGCGCTGGCGGAAAACTTTTTCCGACTTGATTCTCTATTATCGTTGGTAAATTTTTTTATATTTTCTCGCGATAAAAAGTAGCCTATATCACTTCCTGGCCCTCCAACTATCTCTGAACAAAAGATCATATCGATCCGTTTCTCCGTTGCGAGGTGAAAGAAGGACAAACAAACAAGCAAACACATTTCCGCATTTATAATATTAGTTAGGATAATTGCTAGAATATACAGAATGTCAGGTAATAAGCGGATACGGGCTGCACCACACGAATCTTTGATCAAAACTAATTAGAAAATACTCTTCGATAAAAATGCATAAGACCCTTCGTTTACGAAAAATACGACATGAAAGGTCTAAAAACCATTGTAGTAAACACGTGTTATTCCACTTAGATAAAGGTGAGGCGATGTGGCGATGCTGCAACTAATCTGTCGGTCGTAAGGCATGCGGCAAAGGAACGAGCCGAGCTCAGTATCGCCAAGGAAGCCACGGAGTTCACATGCAGTGAGTACTGCTACATGGCAGTGGCCATGGGTGCATCCGGCGGCCACGCTTCGTGCATGTTGCATGCATCCAACGTGCGGAAAAGAGCATTACTATGGGCAGAGCAAACTTTGAACACTCGATATGACGTTTCGACGTTTCGTATGCTGATACTGTATATTGTGCTTAACTTGAAATAAAGTCGTTTGATCTAATTTCATGTCGTTTTTCTCGTAAACCAAGGGCCCTGAGTTTTTTTACCAACATATTGTGTGTGTATATATATAGCATATATATTTCACTTGAGCGAAGTGTGAAGTCTTCGACAAATGATGTGCCACTGAGAAGGTCAAAGCGTCCGAAGCAGAGCAGAAGATAAGCACTTGTTAATTTGCCTGGAGCAGGCGGACAGAAGGAGAGGTGTTAAATTATAAGAATAAGTTGTTTTATTAATGATGCGAAATATATATATATATACACGCACACGCACACAGGCTGTCCCATCAATCTTGACCATTCACAATAACTCCGTACCAGGGCTCCAAATGAAAAAGTGTTTCATCCAAAAATTGTATAATAAGAAACGAGAAATAATACTGCTGGGAAGTCAGCCTTATAGCATTATTCATTAGTTATATACGAGTACTAATACCAGTATTTTAAATTTCACCATTTATATATTGGTCAAAAGTTTAATGAAGCTCATCAAGACCTATTTAAACATGTAGGACAATGTACATTTTCATAACATGAATATTAAATACGACTCAGAAAGTGGGATCTTTACTGCCCGTTTGTAGTACCATCCATATGGGTACTGCGAGGGGTAGAACCTTCACATTAGATGTTCAAAGAGGTGACCATCGGCAGCGATACACTAGTTAAGTCGCTGGATGAATGACAACAGTTTACCCTCCAGTGTTGCCATCTGAAGAGCATCACAAGCAAGTACAATTCGTTCCTGCATGAGCTCTGGAGTTGTTGTAATGTCTCGATAGACAGCGCCTTTGAGATAACCCCAAAGAAAAAAATCCAGGAGGTATGGTCAGGAGAAAGCGCAGGGCATTTAACTATTCCTACACGACCAACCCACCTACCAGGATATTTTCGGTTCAGAACACGGCGTGCATACACAGCATTATTTTCTGGGCATCCATCGTGATGGTACCATATTATCATTCTGTTATTTACAGGTATCTCCTCAAGGAAACCAGGAAGAATTGTTTGTATGGATGTGGCATACTCCGTGCCGTCTCGGTTACCATTCACGAAATAAGGCTCTACAACTTTATTGCCTACCATCCCAAGCCAGATGTTAACTCTCCATTGACGCTAATGGTCCAACTTTCGAAGGCATCGTGGGTTCTCGACGGCCCAATAATGCATGTTCCTGGTATTCACTTGGTCTGAGTTAGAGAACGACAATTCATCGGTAAAAAGAACATCCGAAAAATAAGTTCGGGTTGGCGACAATTTCATGCAGTGCCCATTGACAGAACTCTACTCGATTCTGGAAATCATTCCCGTGCAATTCTTGGTGTATGTGTACATTATAGGAATGGAACGTATGAAGCTTAAGAATGCGACGTGCACTCGTTTTCTGAATGCCAATTTCGGCTTCAAGTTGGCGTGTGCTGATGTGTGGATTAACTGCTACAGCAGCAAGAAAGCAACCTCAGCAGCTTCATCTGTGCAAGTTGTACGACGATTGCGTTGCTGTGGGTTCAGATTGCCCGTTTCACAAAGCTTCTCAAAGAGACGGGAAAACATCCGTCTGGATGGTGGGGTCAGGGTATCGCTCTCTGCAGAGTTGCTCCGCCTGACTAGTATCACGCCGATCTTCAACAGAATGAACGACGAGAGAGCAAACGAAGCTATTGATAATGGTGATAACAGAACTGTGAGTGTGCGTTTCAGTACAACTCATTTGAACGTACTACACTGTAATGTAAAATAATACGAACGCATTCATCTGTTAACTTACATTCTCCATAGATGAGCAGCATTTCTGCCTTCTCGTTGTTGGAGTACATTTCCGTTACGGCAACTCTCACCTTGCAGTGTACTGTATTCGACTGCACGCGGATGACTGATTGAGTAGTCGTCACGTCATGTGTGTTCCTTCGTTTCCTCTAAGCGCAACCTCTGTGGAATGTGGTACGGTACTCTGGGTACCTGCGCTGTTTACATCTTCTCTACATCAAATGCAGAGCGTCAACGTCATGCTGTACTGTACTATGCAGCGCAATCGTGCCGCGAGGCATCACATAACGAGTCTTCATGAGCCCTTTTGTGTCCCAATGTCTGTGTGGGTTTTTAACGATCTGTTTATTAGTCTGCTATAATGTGATACATTTATGAATAGGACTAAACGAGCTTAATTGAACTTTTCACACGAATAGTTACATGATGCTATTTAAAATAACTATGTCAGTACTCGTACCGCACTATTAAATAATGTTATTATTTCTCCCTTCCAGTTTCATAAGTTTTGTATGAAATGAAACACTTTTTCGTTTGAAGCCCCGGAACGGAGTTATTGTGGGTGGTCAAAGTAAATTGAACATTCTCTATATATATATATATCAATATATATGCATATATATACATATATGTGTATGTGAGTTTCTTTACTCATATACACATTCATATATTTAGTTGTAAAATAAGTTATGTATATATTTGTGATAGAACTAAATTATGTATGTAGGAATAGTAATTTGAAATGCCTACCATTGCAATCATTTCAAATCGCACATCCTGCGCATAAGTTCTGGTTCGCAACCTCTAGGGGCGCTGCAAAAAGGGTTTCATTTGAGTAACTTACATAGTTAAATATAGGTTACTATATATTTCATTTGACAACACAGAAGAAGGCGTTCTATATACACCTCTAAACTCTAAGAAATTATTCCCAAATGTACTATATGAGTGTATACGTAGAATGAGAACGCGCTAATGGTGCTAAGTTATTTCCCGTACATTTGCTGGCGTTCCTACATTTGCTCAGGAAACAGTCAAATGCGTAGCAAACTTCCCAACTTTGTATAGTTGCGACGCTAAACATTCCATATTTGTTGCCAGATGTGTGCTATTATTTACATACCATATATGGATTAAAAACTTACAATTCAGTTTAGGAAGTTTACCAAAAAATGTTTTAGAGTGAGTATTCTAAATATACCCCAGATTAAGTTGACCGATTAGGTATACTCAAACCAACACAACTGTCAAAGTTACATGCTCAACAGTGATGAACTTGTTTGTTTATGTTTTAATTTCCAAATACAAGGAATTTTATATAACTAAAATATTTTGCCATCTTGACTTTAGTCTAATTGCACTAAAAATTGGTTAGATGAAGTATACAAACATCGTAAAGAATTTGTTTACGTCAGTAAAGTTCTAACCTCAAATTCTACCCACATCTTTTACGATAGTTGTGTTGTCAACAAAGCAGTTCAATGTTAGGACACGGAGTTTGGTTCTGCGCAGCCAGCGAGATCACTCTACCTCATATTCACTCTACGGTACTCTATGCAATAAACTAACAAAGGGCCTCCACATCCAGTGGACTGCTGCAGGAAAAACAATTTTTTTTCAGACCGCCATTGCAAAAAAGAATATCCNTCTACGGTACTCTATGCAATAAACTAACAAAGGGCCTCCACATCCAGTGGACTGCTGCAGGAAAAACAATTTTTTTTTCAGACCGCAATTGCAAAAAAGAATATCGCCCCTACTCCCTATCTTATCTACATCTACGTGAGGTTCTAATGTTTTATTTATATTGCGTAAATTCATAAAGTTAAAGTTATATCCTGACGGAAACTCAAGCCGTTGCTGGCTTTACAGTGAGCGCTCCGTTTTCTAAAACCCTACGGANAAAGAATATCGCCCCTACTCCCTATCTTATCTACATCTACGTGAGGTTCTAATGTTTTATTTATATTGCGTAAATTCGTAAAGTTAAATTTATATCCTGACGGAAACTGAAGCCGTTGCTGGCTTTAGAGTAAGCGCTCCTTTTTCTAAAACCCTACGCAATTTATACAATACTGACCTCGCAATTTGATTTTCGTATCTCTATGCCTTTTGTCTTTCCAAATACGTTGTCAAGTGTTTCAAAATATATTTCATTAAGAATTTGCTAAATATGTCAAGTGTTATCTGAGCTCACGTGTCAGAGACAAAATTTCACGCAAGATAAATCTAAGGTAAATTCAAGTTTATTAAATTAATAGTTATTATTTTTCTGCCGGAAATCTATTGTATTTATTACGACTGTAGGCTATTCACGGTCAAGTGAAAACTTTTGAGAGCCCTCTCACTTGGAATAATGGTCAATAAGGGTAGTTTACTTCAACCTTAGATGTTAACCTCCGAGTGCGGTGGAATATATACAGTATGCTTATTACATATACATGATGATATTTATTTAAAAAAGGTGGTTAAATAACTGGCTGGAATGAAAATGTAACCAGGGCCTGAAAGTGCTCACTTTACCGTGAACAACCTGTAGCGTTCAAGTTTTGCGAAAATTCCTTGTAAACTTATGATTGTTTGCATTTTAAGTACAATTAAAAGTAAGCGATGTATCATAAATCTCGTATTTTTTTCGTTGTATGTATATTTTAATTAATAGTTTCCCACATTTTCGCAAGTCAGGTTGTACACAAGCGAATATTTATAGGCATATGCGAATATAATTTGCGATTTCTCAGGGCCAGGCTCGTGAAATTCAGTTTGCAAGCATCATATCTTGCTCCAGTTAAGTGTGCATTATAAGCCCTACGACGATTTATAGACATAGTAATTACCTAAATTGAAAATAATATATGTATGATAGTGCTTTCTTCTATCAACATTAGTTAATAACAGGGGAAGAAAAAATGTATGCTTTAAATATTAAAATAATTATTAGATTTTTTTTTAATTTATTAAAATTTATTACTACAATATTATTCATGTTGGTCTGCATAATANTCAGAGACAAAATTTCACGCAAGATAAATCTAAGGTAAATTCAAGTTTATTAAATTAATAGTTATTATTTTTCTGCCAGAAATCTATTGTATTTATTACGACTGTAGGCTATTCACGGTCAAGTGAAAACTTTTGAGAGCCCTCTCACTTGGAATAATGGTCAATAAGGGGTAGTTTACTTTAACCTTAAATGTAAACCTCCGAGTGCGGTGGAATATATACAGTATGCTTATTACATATACATGATGATATTTATTTTAAAAAGGTGGTTAAATAACTGGCTGGAATGAAAATGTAACCAGGGCCTCAAAGTGCTCACTTTACCGTGAACAACCTGTAGCGTTCAAGTTCATTAGAAAAAGTATCATAAATATATCTTACGAATCGATTTTACTTTCGCTTAAAAGTTCATGCGATCAGTAATTTATTTCCGTAGTTTGTTCAGTCCAAGTTATTTACTAGCCTAAAGTCACATGCTTAACTCTGTAACATTAGTGATGTAACAAATAATTTCTTAAGAATGGTATCACAGAAAAGGGGGGTATTAAGAAACGAAACCCTCACTTAGTGTTCAGGATTTCTGAAATCCTAGCTAATTTATATTATTATTAATAAATTTGACACATATGAATATAAAGTTTATCGTTTCTTTGACGATCGAGTAATGCCTCGTGTACTGTAATGACAGATGCAAAACGGAACGTTGACGCTTTTCGATCCGTACACACGAAATGGCATTAAATACAAGCTTGAAGCGGATTACTAAAGTCTATTCGCGACTTCTTCGCACTTTTTGACTCCAATCTTTGAAAAATCGCCCCTCGTATGACTTGTTTGAATGTTTCCTAAATATGGCATCTATAACATACTTCCGTTAACATAAAAGTACCTTGCCTTTGTTTAAATAGAAGTTTTACGTACATTCTACATATTAATTACAATATAACATTTTTAACTTATATGACTAAAAATAGGTAGAACATATGTGTGTTATATGCCTTAAAAGAAATAGTTCTCACTGAAAATGTTGAAGTGAGTGCGCAGGAATGCGGCGCGCTGACCCTCTGGTCTAATTTCCTAGACTTAGTTAAGCTTTGTTTGCATGAGGTGGCTGAATGAATATCCTGGAAGCAGAACTTTAACAGGACTCCAGAAAAGTTGGAAGTAAACGTGCATTTATTATAATATCCACAATAATACTGTCAGTCTGTGAGCTCAGCGCAAAACAGTTGTATTATTCCATGCTACGCCGGACACGCTGACGGTACTGTGCAACGTTCATAATTGGGTGGCATACAGCTAATGAAACGCCGATTTGACCGTGTTACATGGCAATATCGTTTCATGTATGGCAATTATTTTTGTTGGTTTAGTGATTGTTTTTGTATTAGGGCCTGAGGGAATATTTGGTTGCTGACTGCAGTTTATTTGTAAGCTCACTGAGAAGGTAAGTATGCAGAGGTTAAACATGCGGCATATTCCACTAACTCCAGCCGCACTTATCANGGATGCCACTGGCCAATCAGCGTCTGGTAACTTACTTGCCAGCCAGCAGTCCAGCCAATAGCGAACGTTTCGCAGTACGCAGAAGCCAGTCAGACACAAGGACCGTTCCTAGAACCTCGCGGGGTCAATCAGCGTCTACGTGAAAGAAACCTGCCACCACGTTCCAACCCTACATAAAATACATACATTTCTGTATGTATTCTATGTAGGGTTTTCACTATTTTCCAGATTTGCTATGATGGACACGTCCAACCACTCAGCATGCAGCTGGCCACGATGAAATTTTCACGGAAAATTATTATTTTAAATAAATATAAATTAGCCATCCTAATTGTTCTCTTCGCCTCACTACGAGAAATGTGACAAATCAATTTGATATTGGAATAAAACTGTCATAACTTCAGTCATTCTTAGTATTATGACACAGTGCTATTTAACATGCTATAACTGGATTCTGTTTCTTGGATCCATGTTAGGCGAAAAACAAATAACTTTATCTTAGTTATTTCAATAGCTCGTCTTCAGAATCATGTTTTATGCGAAATTGTTCATGCGTGTTGTTTTATGTCGCTTTCGCCGTCGCGTGAAATAGGAAATTCTAGTTTGCAATGTAGTCATTTACGCGTCCTGTAACAATGGAAGTAGTAAATTACCGTCACACTGTTTGTTTATAAATATTCTGTTTCTTTTCGAATAAGTCTGAGATACGGGACGTATGCCGTGTCGATCTGTGTCCATGTGGGATAATTCTTCGAGCCCCAGGATACTGGAAATCCCGCACGATACGGGGCGGTTGTCAACCCTAATTCTGTGATCGAATGATGGATGTATTTCTGTCAAAAGCCACCTTCACACGGGCCACAGAATTGCCTCTCTCCAAAAACGCTCTTTTGTGTTCACGGTTAGACTGACTCCGAACTTGTTCTGATAGCAGTCACTACTTGTTCAAAGTCAACTAGTTGCCGAAGTATGTCAGAAGTATTATTTTTCTTCTGTGTTGTACTCCAACTGACTGGTATGAAGTAAATAAACTATATTATCGCGTTAACTGAAACTGACTGGATTTTCTGCATTCCATGAAATGGATATAAAGGAAGGCCAACTAGCGATGCACTTTGTACAGTAAGGGTTTGCGTAGTTATAGTTTTATTACAATTTAAAAATAGAGAACTTAACAATTACAAGTGTTTTAAAGGACTATAAAAATTACGGGAACGTTTTCTGAGTTAAGGATTTCATATTGTTTGCGTTCAATTGCAGAGTTGTAATCATACGAACACGTTCACTTGGACGTGCTTGAATAATGACGGCAATATCATATACACAATAACAAGTTCAGCCTTAAGTGTAAGCGCACCATAGACTTAATGACGAGTGTTTCCAAAGCAAAGAGAAACCAGTTTAAGTAGCAACTATTTTTAACTCACTTGAAAGGATACGCCTGTTTGAAGCTCGGGGTACGCTTCTATGAAAGTTTCGCTTTTCATTGTTTCATTAACGTTTATCAGGATCTCACAAGGCCACTGCAACACATCGATGGCGATGTGTTGCTCACATGCTACTCACATATTAAATAACACACATAGTGTTACTCACATATTAATTGAGACATGAAGCCAATTGATTACTATGGACACCCGATTTTCACGAAAGTAGTTCCTGTATAGTTGTAAGAACTTCAAAGCATTATGGCTTAAGACCACTGTAGCGATTGTATGGTTTTACCTGCTGCGCGTCCTAGGTGCCTGCCCGCGAATCACAGGATTTCAGTACTGGAGTAGCCAGTTCTGATTGGCCAGTCAAATACCGAAATGTCTTCTGAAACTTACCAAAGGAGCATTGCAGTTCTGCACGTAGCATATCGAAGTGGAATGCTTTACACAAAAATCATATATCCCATCATACTGAATAGTTAAAGGCTGTTCAAGATAAAGTGAGCACTTTTGAAACCAACCTTTGAAAAAGTCACTGCTGGTAACGACATTCATTTAAATTTAACCGCTGAGTGAAATACTAATGGAAAAATTGGCAGCAAATTACCAAAAAATAGTTCCATGTCTCAACGTAGCATTAAGGTTACTTACTGTTTTAAAAGTGTGAACACTTATAATTTTTTTCCCGAATGTTTTATACATGTAAGAGCAATAATTTTTGGCATTTTAGTAAAATATTGACGTTCCTGACAATTTCCCAGCTACACTTGAACGACGCATTTATAAAGTGAGTGGGTGTACAACAGTGTTAATTTCACATACAGTGGAAGGACACAAAATTCGCAGAGAAGTAGATCCTGAGCAGGGCTACTATAAAAACTCATCTTATCGTGAACATCTTATATCCTTTCACATGTGTGAACGAAGGGGAAGGCCAGTCAGCTCGCCACTGCACTGGCTAAATTCCAGTCAATAATTAACGTTGCACAAAGTCATTAAATATATAATTGGTGTACTGTGTACCAAAGGGGCTGTAGTAAAATGTAACACAGAGAAAAAAACGTATTCTTTCAGTGGGGTATAAAGGTGACTCAAAGCTACACTTCAATGAATGATAATATATGTGTGGCCACTTCAAAGAACCTAAGTTGTCTTTAGTCAGGGTTTTATTGCAGTAGACCCAGATGTAGTTAAGGTCATGGGACATTTTTCGTTGGTTTGAATGTTATAATGTGACGTAAATTATGGAATCTTCCTCTGGAGTTTCCCTGAGAAATTTAGTGTAAAATCCTTGAGACTAAAGTTTCTTTGCCTCTAGGTATTTGGTCTACAGATAAGTGGGCAGTCTGCAGATATGCTATCCCAAACACTAATGGTTGCACGTGATCCTCTTACATCAAAACTTAATATTAATATCCATTATCATAATACAAGCCGCGCTCTAGGACAATAATACACTAAACTTATCTTAAGCACCTACAGTGTCCAGCGGTTGTCATTTAACCAGAAAGGGAGGGGGTGGGGGGAATCAAAATTACACTAAATTCCACAGGCATTTACTTAAGGGTGCTGGAACTAAAAAATTTTATATTTTCTTATGTAAATTCCGCAAATTAATAAGTTCTCTAGTTCTTTAATTATTAAATACCAAATAAGACTTTTGCATTATGTGGAACACATAAATAAACCCCTTACAAAAAATTTAACAAGATAAATGTTTACCCATTTCAAAGTAAATTATGCTCAGCAAAAGTAATTTTTTAGCAATTCATGAAATGCCGCAAATAAAAAATTTACAACCACTTTCTAAACTCGAAGATAAAACAGATACGAAAAGTTTCTTCGTGTGATCACTGAAATATCTGTAAATAGCTCATGACATATTTTTAAGTGTAAATAAGGCCTAGTTCATTTCTGGGAGTGAATTATTAGCAGGGGCTCATGTTATTGGCGAAAATATCCCAGGACTACTTGTGTTACAAAACCCTTGATCTATGTTTCACTTTACTTATTCTATTATTCTAATTGCCACGTGTCTTAGGTAAACGCCTGCGATTCACGGACATTCAGTGTCGGAGTTACCTAATTACGATTGGCCATTCGAATACCAAAATGTCTTCTCTCGAAGACAGGCTGCCAAGAACCAAAGGAAGTGCACTGCCAGTGTAATGAAGTCTGGTCTTTGCGTGCATATTTTTGCGGAAAGTACGTGAACCTAATTACACTTAAATTTGCGTCTTCCGGAAAAATAGAAAAATTAGGATTTTGGCATATAGGTCCATATTAATTGACACAGGAAAATTTCTTAGGTTCAGTACCATGTAGGCCTGTAAACATTTGTCCTATGTCTGACGCTCCAGTGTGCGAGAGCCTAGTCAGTTTTGCCCTTACCAGTGTAGGGCGAGATTCCTTCTGTTTCTCCTTGCAGTTTCGCTGTTGACTCAACGGGTCCGTATAAAACGCTCAGTGTTTTCAATTATATTAAAATATCATTGTCTGTTTACCGCTAATGCAGTTTTGAGGCGCAGTTTTATCGGCGTGTGTACCATAACTACAGACCGCACCGTTTCACGTTATAGAACGATACAAAGGTTATACTCAGCAATATTCCACATATTCGAGCACAGATTATTGGTTTGTTGGCTGTCGCAACACGTGGAACATGTTGTCTTGTTCCACCCAACCACAAGGAATGAAGCTACCAGATTATGAGTGTTTACTATTGGTTCTTATTTCTGAAGCGCATGCCGGAATACCGGAGGTCCAATGACACGAGAAGCCAAGATACACTTGTGTATAATTTACCGTTGTACTTAATTGTAACGCGAAATGTTAGTCTCCGAAAATAAGCAATTTATTGTCTATATATGATGGTCCACTTAAATTTTTCATCTCCGATGACGTAGTAACCGATATTACTGTACAAAATGTGACACGTTCGTTTTGTATTACATCGAAGGTGACGTCATATGACGTAGATACGTTTTTGTATACGCACGTGAGTAAACGCAACCTGCGAGATATGAATGTCGACATCCTTAGTACACATGATAATACAGTAATATTTTATAAGTGGAAACGTTGCACATGTGTAGATTGCATTGAAGTAATGTACATAATTCAAATAAATATAGTTCTTATGGAAACAAAGAAAATCCTGGCGGTGTGGAGTTATGTGTCTCTACTGTACACATTATTACGAAATAATCATTGAGTGTACCTTCAGGAAAAGCTAACTTAATGCTAGGGTGTAGTGACATTTCTCACAGTGTGTGCTTTAATGATTATGTTCAAAATGATGACAATTTAGATTGAATGACTCCGCTGCTCATGTCATCACTAATCGACGAACGTCTGCCAGTGTGTCTGGAGGAATAGAAGCACATGCAGCTACAATATGGTATTGAATGTATTCCGGTGTATTTGGAACCTGATGCTACGCTATGCCTTTGATATTTTCCCCGAGAAAGGCATCTAATGGTGCTAGATCAGGCGAGCGCGCTGGCTAACGCTGAACAGGACCACCTCTCCCCGCCCATCGATTTGGAAATAGACGCTGTATTTCATTTCTTGTCATTAAGGCCAGGACGCCCATCGTGCAGAACCACATCACTTGAAGTGTATTCAGCGCGACATCTTCCAACAACGCAGGCAAGGTATGTCTCAGAAAGCGCTTGTACTTTCGCCCATTCAGTGGCCCTTGAATGAAATAGGAGCCAATGATTGGTTATCCGGCGATACCACACCACAAATTGACGCTCCACTGGTCTTGATTTTCTATCTGACGAAGCCAGTGGGATTTTTATTTTGACCAGTAATTCATGTTGTGCAGACTGACGTTCCCATAGTTTGTAAACGTTGCTTCATCGGTGAACAGTACACTCCACATACACTCTTGGCCTTGTTGTAGGACCCACTGGAAACACTTAGTTTGCTGTTGAAAGTAATTGCCGTTTATGCAACGATACGTGTGCGTCGTCTGCCCCAACATCGTTATAATTGTGAGCGCGCTCTACTTCAGCGGTCAGTGACGGGCTCTTTGCTCGTGCTCGGATCTCCTCCCTTGTTCTCCTTCTACAACCATCCCTCCCTTCCCCTTCCCTTCCCCCTGCGTCATGATTGTGATTGGTGGCGCCTGCTGCCGCCTTTGCTGCTTCTACTTCTGCTAAGTTCGTCTGCCCAGCTTCCACCTATCTGCACTTCACTTCAACGAGAATTATGACAACTTGATCTAGTCATTCGCACTGAGCAATGGGGTGATTTTGCGGCGAGTCGTGGAAAAATCTAACGTTTCTGTGTTTGCGGTAGGATTTTACCCGTTTTGTAATTTCTGTGTGGCATGTATGTATATGTAGTTGCTATCAGTTTCAAAATTTAGTTTCTTTTGCCGTACTAAGCTACGCTAGGCTGTAATAATGGTCTCGCGCCTGCTGTGCTTCTTGTTTTTCACGTGTCGTGATTGTCTTTGTGCGCCGCCCAAGACGTTTAATTGAACTTTCTGGTAAATTTTCCGTTTCCACGACTCATTCGTAAGGGTATCATTTTCATGGTTTTAAAGTGTTGTATTTTAACGGTAAGAGCTTTAATGGGTTACATTCGACTGTCTCCCACCGTAACTTTTATTGTAACTTTTAGTATATTCTGATAGGATTGGAGGCTTTACTGGGTCGTGGGTGGCTGTCCTCCTTCCTTAGCTTATTTACTGAATTATTGGAGCTCAGAAAGAATTGCTTTGAAACAAGGAAAAATAATTGTATTTTAAATAATTCTGTATTTGCATACACGGTAACCAATATTAAATAAATTGTTGTGTTGGTGCTCCAAGGGAAATATTTTATATTGATTGTCACGTGATAGAAAGTTCGGTATATTTAATAATATCGCTATATTTTGTACGCATCCTTATATTGATTTATATATATGCATTTTACCATTGCATTCTTCTCTTCCGTATTTATGTACACAAATGCCATTAAAGGGCGTTGAATTCTGACTTGTCTCATGCCAATTATTTGCGATACGTTAGACGTGGTAGGGGTAGTGACTATGCCAGCGCAGAATGCGCAGCACACGTGTTGTGCTAATTCCTACCTGTCTTCCAACTTCGCGAGAACTGGCGCGAGGATTTGCTGCAGCAGCTGCTTCGTTTCTGACCTTCGTGCTTCGAATCCGCTGCAGCGGAGAAAGGCTTCCAGTCTCGCGACGTTCTACAAGCTTAGTTGTGGTTGACGGAATGGATGATTTCCAGTAGGAAAACTTTTAAAATAAAGGTGCTGTGCATTTGTAGTATTATGACGACATTCTCCATCAATTAAAATCATATCCTCTATTTATTCATTTTGTGAAATCCATTATACGTTCCTATCAATAACGGAGAATGTTTGCATGTTTTGTCATGTACATACTGTATGTACTACATGGCAACTGCGCCAGTGCAATTAAAACTACCTTATTCTGCCCCCAGAAACAATTTTTAGCTTCCCTCAGCAGGATTGCGAGCAAATAGCACTTCTAGAACGTTTACAGTATAATAAGAAAAATGATTTATCACTCAGATGTCCTGCGCTAATGTAAATAAGTAAAAGTTGTGCTGATTTGACCGGCAATGGGGATGTAAACGTGTGTGCAGACGTTGAAAACCTCAGGGTTGGGGTGCGCCAGAGTGTATTTGCTATCACGTGTGTAAATAAACAAGTAATTACATCATATGATTTCCCCTGCGAAGTAATATGATATTGACGTGTAGTGTTTTTTGTAAGGTAATATCTGCTGGGATGTCATCGCAGGTAAAATAGTTACGTGGACCACCTGTATCTGGACATGCACTCTTATATCTACTCTTAAGTAGCTCATATATAAGAAAAATTTAATTAATCATTTCCATGCCCTTTATAGATAGCTGTTTGCATGTTTCAGGGAAAGGTTATATTTGACCAGTACTGTAAACTGTGAGGCTCATTGCCCAATGATCTTCCATGTGGGTAACTCATTCGTAAACCATACTACGGCTCTACGTTATGAGTGGTTCATATCACTATCACCGTAACACAAGACTTACAGCTTATAAGTTGTGATAATAACACAGGTCATTTTGCAGATTATGTACAGTATACATAAAAAATATTTTGTTTTTGACACCTGATAGCGTAGATTAATGTGCCAATGAAAGGGTGTTACAGTTTATTACCTTAGTTCAAATCACAGTGTTGCGATATTTTTGGATAAAGGGAGCTCATGTATGATGTCATGATCGAGGACGAGGGCCTCCAGTGGTGTATCGCGAACTGCTGTAAGGAATTTTGGCTTTTACTCACAACTGTACGTATACTCCTCAGTGCAAGAAGCAGAAAGCAATAAACCACTTCACAGTCGGAGTACAGCATTTACTAGCTAGCGACCAGACGAGGCACCAGTTTCAGTCGTTGTGTGACGTAAACTGCAAAACTACGTTTAATGGGTGTTGGCCAGAAAAAAAATTGTTTTCGTATTTGTACCACATATGGCTAAACTTTTAGACTTTATCAATTACTACTATTTCCTCGAAAAAAAATTCGCGCATAGTTTTCACATAAATACACGTCAAAATTAAAATTTTACTTTTATAGAAATGTACAAATAATGAAAACTAACTCAAGTACAAAAATGAGGTAATTCATATTGAAAGATGTCAATAGCTACTTCAAGACAGCAATAAAATCGTACAAGAGAATGTTTTTACAATTTAAAAAATTGCTGAAAATACACAAATCTTTAATGTTTTTGATTTTTTGCTGCACCTGAATATTTATAAAATAAATATTCCTAAGTTTATCTTAAACTAAATTAAGACAAGACTTTTCAGATGGCCTTGTTAAATTATTTGTTATTTGTTTCTTTTAATTTATTCCTTCATTACAGAAAAAAAGTGAAATTTAAATTTTTACATGTAATTTTGCAAATACCATGTGAATAAAAATAAACATTTTATCTGAGGAGAAATTAATTATAGGTAATGTATACAAGTTGAAAGGTTTGTGTTGTAAATATAAAATATCAATTTTTTTTCTCGTAGCCAATGCCTTGAATTCATGGCACAAAAGCTTGGTACAAAAAATAATTTTTTATTTGCTCTATATAGGGCTAGGAAAATTTTGCTAGTTCACTGACCTTTCATTCTCGACACCACAATCTCACCACGAAATGGTAACCATGTGTTGTGGGACGTTGTCGCGTGCGGGGCATAGTAGAAATATGGCGTCATAATAAACTACGTAGATTCTAGTCAGACGCTCAGACGGTGATAGCTTAGAAGTGCGCAGTAAGTTACAAAATGATCTTCCACTTAAGCTAGATCGTCCACTGGGTAGTCAGACTGTAGGTGCTGGGCGGCGTAGCCGTTGATTCCCCACGTTTGGCAGCAGGAGGATTGATGCACAATGTGGTACTGGCTCGACTGTACGCTGTTTGCTGCTGACATGATGAGCAGTGTGGTACCGTAGCTCTAGTTAGTTTAAGTCGATCTGATCGGCGGGCTTGGGGAAGAGGAAGAATCCTCAGCATTAGCCTGAGGTTGTAAGTTTCGGCCCTCATACACGCTGCTGGAGAGAACTGGCCTAAAACATCTGTCCTCTCATTTTCAAAAGAGAGTTGCGGGTACTATGACGCTACTTTCTGCTCCTGTGAGTTACTCCCGCATGTTATGTGTTTAAAATGAGTCATGCCGACTATGACGCAAGTAGATAAATAAGGTTCCTTTTGGCGCATGCATAATGCATCGGAGTTCGCAGTTGTCTTCCATGATGACACAAACGCGGCCAGCGTCCATGTTGGTCGTGCAATCCGCCATATTTGTTGGCGTCACAGCCAAGGCTCGATGCCATGTTGGATGTTCATCCCCCGACATCCCTAGAAATTAGTTAAATATAAATTATACCTAATTAAATTTATTTTAATAAAAAATTATTTCATCAAAAAATTTAAAAGGATAGGCTTATCACCTTACATTTTTAATAATTGCATCGGTTTAGAGTGTCGCTGCAGATCGTAATTCCATTTTTATACTTTTTTCAAGAAAAAAAAAATGCAATCCAGTAATGTTGCCCAGAAATGATTAAGATAAAAATGAAATAATTTCGGCTAGCCAATTGGGTACCCAGTGCACAGAGGGAGGTATTGATCCCCGCTCCTACCACGCAAAAATTTGTAACTAAAAATATTTGTGTAGAAATTAGCACACACCACCAATCAACCCCACACCCCTGGTCCCCAACCCTCAGCAAACCATCCCCCCTCACACCCTAAGCCAAACCTCCCAACCTCACCACCCTAACACACCACACCACCATACCTTCCGCAACGCAACACGCCATCACATCAACCCCCTAAACCCCTCACCATCATCACCCACACAACCCCTCGCCAACTCGCAACCCTCAAACCCTCAAAACCTCACCACACTCGCCAACCCTCACAACCATTGCCCCACAAAATTCTAGACGTTGAGAACCATATAATGTCATCATTCCGCTGGCACTGCCACCTAGTCATAAAAATCCATTACAGCATACTTCCTCATAACAATATTTAATTGGTTTTTGTGTATTGTGCTACCATATATATATTTGCATTATCTTGTAACCTTTTTACCTATTATTGGTTTGGTAAATACCGTCAATCACGATAACCTCAATAACTATTCTGTATAGGATATTTTGTTTAGGAAAATTCCTAGTAAACTTATGATTGTTTGCATTTTAAGTATACTTAAATGTAAGCGATGTATCATAAATCTCGTATTTTTTTCGTTGTATGTATATTTTAATTAATAGTTTCCCACATTTTCGCAAGTCAGGTTGTACACAAGCGAATATTTATAGGCATATGCGAATATAATTTGCGATTTCTCAGGGCCAGGCTCGTGAAATTCAGTTTGCAAGCATCATATCTTGCTCCAGTTAAGTGTGCATTATAAGCCCTACGACGATTTATAGACATAGTAATTACCTAAATTGAAAATAATATTTGTATGATAGTGCTTTCTTCTATCAACATTAGTTAATAACAGGGGAAGAAAAAATGTATTCTTTAAATATTAAAATAATTATTAGATTTTTTTTTTATTTATTAAAATTTATTACTACAATATTATTCATGTTGGTCTGCATAATGTCTGCATCTATATAAACATCACCTTCAGTTATAATTCGTCAAAAAAGAAACCAACTATTCTGGCGCATGTGAATTNATCTGCATCTATATAAACATCACCTTCAGTTATAATTCGTCAAAAAAGAAACCAACTATTCTGGCGCATGTGAATTTCGTGCCGCCATGTAGTAAATTTGAAGGCAAAGTCCTTGCAGCAAAGCGACACCGATATGCCACTGAAATTTTCGTAGATGATACACTAGAGGCCCCAGATGGTTCGGCTGTCTATGAGACCTAAAGTTTATCTTTGCATAACCTTACATGTTTACAGTAAGTATCGTTGCCGTAGAAAGGCGACCCACACCATACGCACAGATATTTAATGTGGTTGGAACTGTTAATACAACCACGAAGTTCATGATGATGTGCGGTGCGTTGATGCGAAAATAACTTGTCGCAGTAGCTGCAGGGACACGTTTTCTCTGATGGTGGCGATACAGGCGAAATCCCGAGCTCTGCCAGAGACAGGTCAGCCAAAGTACCGGATGGTACAACCGAAAAAAAAGATGTTGCAGTAAGAAATGGTGCTGTCGGTTCGTTCGAAGCTGAAGTAGACACCATTGAAGACGTCTCCACCAAAGAAGTCGATAGCTCTGTCGGTTGTCATGTCTGAAGATGCTGATGGTGGTGCTGCTGCTCTAGATGTCCCATCCGAAGAACTCTATGGTGATTCTGATGGACCCACGACCGATTTCTTAATAATATTTATGCCAGGTATCGTAAACTGCTACAACGACCTGCCCCTCACCAAGAAATCTATCAAAATAAGCTCCATAAAATGAACCCAGCTACGTATATATCTGTCCATGACGTCAATAAAGTATTGCAGTGCATCATGGGAAGCAAAGGCACATTCACTGTTGCACATGGTGATGATTTGACGAGTGTAGCATTCGTTCTTGCCGTAGGTATTGACAATTTGGAGAGGTATATACAGGTTGAGTATAAAAGAATATCCCAACTTTGGAGGTCTCTAATATCAAAATCAAACAACCTACAACCTTGATTGACCAGACAAATGAACTGTGGAACTATAAAGTTTGTTTACCATACATTCATAAATGTTCAATGTGATAACCACGAGTGGCCCGAACGTTATCTACGTGATAATGAAACTCGTTCCACTCTCTTGTCAGAATGTTAGGTGTTACGGTTTGGATGACGTCCGTAATTCTCGTTTTGAGGTCGTCAATGTTAGCCGGCAAGGGTGGACGAAACACTTAATCCTTTATGTACCCCCATAGAAAAAAATCGCACGGGGTAAGATCCGGGCTTCTTGGGGGCCAGTGATGAAGAGCCTGGTCACCAGCTGCTCCTTGACCATTCCAGTGTTGCGGCAACGTCTCGTTCAGGTATCCGAAAACAGCTAGGGGCCAAAGGGGTGGTGCACCATAAAGGAAACATCAGACCATCCTCTTCTCATTGAAAGGTCGAATGCGAGCTTGCAACCCCCTAAACCCCTCTCCACCCCAAACCGAGAGTTACGANGACAGGTCGAATGCGAGCTTGCAACCCCCTAAACCCCTCTCCACCCCAAACCGAGAGTTACGGACACCATCCAAACCGTAACACCAGACATGCTGACAAGAGCGTGGAACGAGTTTGAAATACACAGTTTGATACATATATGGTGTCTTGAATCCATTGTGATATTCGGAATACCTGGTAGAAAGTAATCTCAGCTCATATATCACGTCTACTTGATTGGTTAGACAAGGTTATAGGTTGTTTGCTTTTGTTATTATAGACATTCAAAATTTGGGTATTCTTTTATACTCATCCTGTATAAGAAACGATGTAACCGTTGTCACTCGCACCAACGACGGAGATCACAGCCAAACCCAGATATAAACATCTTCCCAGGACTGTGGTAGCATTAAAGGTATAACTATCCACGATCTGTATGCTTCTCAAATGCCTAGGCCATTTTGCGTATATATACTTTGGAAAACGAATGTAGACTGTGAAACCGCGAATTGCGGATAATTTTTAATGCGTGTAATCGACATCGATGATGAATTGACAGATCCCTTTTGTTCTCAGTCACAGATGATCCACGAAGTTGAGTTTCAAGCCAGAGTACTTCAGTATAATTTCTCCCTCCACTCAGTATACCTTCTTTATTCTCTTTTCAAGACCAGCTTCGATGTCATCCGTATTATTCTCAGGTAAATTCGAGGTATTGATTGCTCTCTTTTTGTATACATCTGGTTTATTATTGCTACATTCCAACCATATACTATAATTCATGGCTCAGTATTTCCCCACCACCTTAGTAAATTCGTTTATTAAATTTTGTTTCATACAGGTCAGAAATGAACCAACATCTTTCGTCGAAGTTAACGGTTTTGGAGCTACATACGTTTTAAAAAGACCCCTGAATGCTAATTCCTTTTAGAAAAAATCCAGTTACATTCAGCTTACTTTCTTTGGTTACGATGCAAGGTCGGGTGAATTGCTAAGTGTAGCTTCTCATTCGCGGGTCGAAGTTGCAATGGGACCAGATTTGCTGTGAACTACAAATAGAAAGAATTGAATGGTAGACCTGCATAATATGATGGTACAGACTGTTCATACTGTTTCAGATAACTTTTTTAAACGGTCGGTGCGAGTAAACTGTTCAGAGCACTTCTCAGATGGATATGGCATGCCTATGGAACTCCTTAAACATGCGTTCTTTTCATTTCTTCGTGTTTCATTAGCATTTGCGAAAGTCTTGTTGTAGTAGCTGCCCTGGAAAGAATCAACGATCTGCCCACGACATTCGCAGCTGAAGTTTTCTGCTGCGATGATTCTCCAGTGTGTGTAGCGCCAGTTACCATCCCAGTACATCTCCAATGCAATGTCGGCAGATAACACTCAGTAGTCTCTGAAGGTAGACCAGTACAGGTTTCGAGATAACATTTCAGGTTTCCACTTCGTCGACCAAACTGCGATTTGTATTTTTCACATGCGAAGGTATCATACTCCATATTCCGAATAGAGTTGACCCCATGTCGCCGAGCATTGCTGCTTTCAGGAATTTTCTTCTCACAGTAACAACACAACTTTCTGGAATACATTAAATCTTGGGTAGAAACGATGCTCTCCTCTTCGCAGTCCGTACAATATAAGATTCATCCAGCACCTAGGTAGATCTACATACAAGTCGTCGAAATTTTGCTCTTCATTCAAGAAGGTTATCTAAAAAGTTAACAGTAAAAAAAAAAGCATGCGATATAATATAATGCGAGACGTTTAAAATACCATAGCAGACCAGATTTAGAAAAAAAATGTGAACAACAAATATTCATTTTCCGCGAGAAGCAACATTAAAAATACAGATATAAAGTTCACACAATTAAACAAATAAAATGTTGGGGGAAGACCACCTAGTGCACTCTCGACATGAAATTACATAATATCATGAAAAAATGCCGTAAAATATACGTATTAAACATTAGCAGGTTAAGTGAGTCAAAAAAGGATCAGGAAATAAACCTGTGGGGGGAAAAGCCGAAACTATTTAATAAATATACGAAGCCGAGACCGTAACATCGGTCCATCCTAATCCTGTTTGGACCCTGTTTGGGTATGTGTGCAAGAGAGAGTAATATGTAAAATTGGCTGCGAAACACATAGTATCGAACACGAAACTCCATCCTACCAAAATGTATAATGCTTACAGGGAAAAAAAAATTTTCAACATCTGAAACCACGAATTAAAACAAAATTTTCCGTTCAACACCAATAGAAAAATATTTCACCGAGCATACCAGAACATTGAAAAAATACACAGTTTGATACATAAATGGTGTCTTGAATCCATTGTGATATTCGGAATACCTGGTAGAAAGTAATCTCAGCTCATATATCACGGATCCTCGATTCCTCAAAGATGAACAAACGTCGATACCTCGAAGATGGAGGCGAGACCTCCATCTCAGATTCGTTACAGAAGAAGCTGAGGTGTCGTGTTTTTTTGGTGGTGAAGTTATTCCTTAATAAGGAATTTTTTTTAGGTGGATAATTTATTTGCGCATCTGTCGACCGACCGTCGGAATGCATAGCTTCATGACGTGGCTCGCGACATGGGGGCAAAGTCTACCTATCTGATACAACACGTATATCAGGTGAAGAGATGGAGTCGACAATCTCGTGGTCTTATCTGTAGCCAAGGTTTTTTACTCATCGGGCAATCCAGCTATCGGGCATATCTCGGGTACATATTACGTCAGGTGCAGATGCACCAAACACCAAAGCAATAGTATCGCACGGATCACTCGCCCCTGTGCCTTGTGAACATGTAACCCATGACAGGCTTACGCCAGCCAAGGGACGAGGTAGGATAACGAAATATATATATATATGGTTGTATTGAACATTAACACTACTACAAGTGAAGAAAGAAGCTAATCATCATAGCTGTTTTTTCTGTAGCGAAGTTTTGTAATTATCGGACAATCTACCCTTGTTATGCATAGTGGTATATTATCCTGGATCCATCTCGTGCAAGCAGGGAATGCAGGATTTTTCAGTGTCTAGCGTTTATAACATGGAGAAGCTCATTAAATATTCAGGGGAAATGAAAACAAGGAGGGCCATCGATTAAGCTTGTGGGTAGTAGCAAGTGAGTTCTCAAGTTTTTTTTTCGGAGGTGTAAAATTTTTCTCCCTCAACGGAGATCTTTCCGTTTTTCTATTGCGGAGATCTTCACCCTTCGGGCATACGACTCTCGTCGCCCAAAATGGCATAGTATATGGGACCCCTTCTTGTGCTAAATGGGCAAGTGTGATTTTTTCGGAGCATCTCAATGTCTTGTATTTAACAAGGCATGATGTGGATGACTAAAAGCCTCCAATGACCACTAGCAGCTTCATGTGATAGCCATGTTTTGATTACAATGTGCATTGGTAGAGTAGCTGGAAAATGCTAAAAACCCTTCTTGCTCTGTATGTGTGTTTGTGTGTGTGAGTGCAGTGTCTGTATTTATTGTGTATGGAAATCTGGTGTGCCCATTTGGAATCGAACCTGGTTCATCGAGATGGGGCAAGCTGCCAGGTCACAGCACAAAAGCAAGGTTCTAGGTTTAGAGAATGAGTTCAGAATCTTCAACTCCGAGTTGAGTTAGATATGGGGTCTGCCAGCTCAAATTGAGGGCCTCTTAACTTAATTTCGGATCCATGCAGTTGTATATGCTTGACAGTGAAATTAATGTTATACCTAGAGGGAGTGTTGACTTTGGGAGGGGGTGGGGGATTTGCATACAAGGGAGGAAACCTCCATCGATTTCGAGGTCTCCTTGAAGTCCGAGTTTGAGTTCTGAGATGCGATTGCAGCCTAACCTGTGGTTCGTTTGGTGTAAACATAGTAGCTGAACGATCTATCTACCGTTGTTTGGTTACCGGACAATGGACGAATGTGCATGCATTTCGTCTTGACAATATTTAAGATGCTACAATGTCTGTTTCATCAATCGGAGCATTCTGCGACTGGCATATTGGCTACCTACACATGTGCATGGAAAATTATGATGGTACCAGCATGAAGTACCGGAGATTTTCGCATTTTGCCCCAGGATGTGCGAACCGAAGCATCTGCTCGTGGTCTTTTGTGAGCCTGGAACACGATCCGACGACACTTATTCCTGCCAACAACGAAGACAGGCTATACTTTATTTTAGCAATCACATGTGCTATCATAATGGACTGCTTGGAAATTACATCGCTCGCTTAGGTGTTTTGTACTGACCTATTCAGGGCTGGGGGCCTTTGATATGTCAGAGAGTTAAAGCCGACGGTTGTGAACTGCTTCATATTAAAATTTCATCTTTGGTAACTATGTGCATGAGGAGTGTAGCTGGCAAGTGCTGGCACATGCAGACTTCAAAGTTACCCAACACCGAGTATGTGTGAAAACGACTTGGAAGCACGTACATGAACATGTGCAGACTCCAGTTACCTGAAGTTGTGCAGATGCAGACCTGTAAGTAACCATTTTTATAAGAATGTTCTTGTACCTGTGCTCTTTATTTTCGTCATTGCTATTCCATTCATATATGCCTTAAACTATTTAAATCAACACTTAAAATGATTTTATAGAAATAATAATTTTTCGTTGCTATTTGTTTATATCGACATATATACATATATCTTTCTAAATCGAAAACACATATTTTTCGTTTACAGCTAATACTTTAAAAACTAACGAATGTATTTTATTGCTCCATTTTTTACAACATACAACACAACAGAATTGTTTTCTTATTTACACCTTAAGATAACTGAACATAATTATTATATATGTCAGTAATGTATATACATATTTTTTAAAATCATTTTTCTCATGCCTCCCTATTGCTTTTCCTCGCACAAATGTGTTTCTGGACATTCTTACACTTTACAAATGCAAAAATAATTTTTCGCCCTCATACAATTTATTTTTGCACTCCGCACGATTTCATCCCCACACAGACAATATTTTTTCACATACACTTTTCTTCCTCATCCTCATCCAGTGAGCTTGTCTTTACCTCGCACAGCAGGCTGCTACAAGTCGTGGTCCGCTCGACGAGCGAGAACATGTCGGCTTCTTCATCAGGTATGAGTCTATGCGTCTCGCCATCGCAATCTTCTCTGATTCGAAGCACAGTTTCCTGGCCCCCTCGTCGTATCTTGTAGTCTCTGCCCTGGCAGCCTTCTTTAATGACGATGGTTTCACCCTCATTCAACTCTTACCAGTTCGTTGTTGCTGCATGGTGAGGTTACATCCAGCCTCATGTTGAACACTGCATAGGTTTGACCGTCGCACCAGTTTATGTCCACAAAATAAACTTTTAACTTGCCTTAAGTGTTCATGATGCTCGGGTTGTACGCAGGCACCAATGTGTAGTAGAGGTGGGTATGATTCACACCACCGCACGCTTCTATGGTTTTTCACTGCATCCTTGTGCCATGGGTCGCCCAGCCAGTACTCCACACGATGGAACCCTGGGATGGCATTGGACTTGAAGGAGCTGATGAGAATGAGGGGGGAGTGTTGTGGGGAGGGGAGCTGGGAAGTAGATGGCATGGGTGAGCTCTGTGGTAGATGCTGAAAACATGAGTTACCAGTGCACTGCATGGGGCACTATAGAAGAAGGGACAAGATGGGTGGAATATGAGGAGGATGGGGGCAACTGGAGGTAGTGGAGGCTGTCGCACAAAAGCAATAGATTGGTCGAGCTATGACAAGTAATTGGTGGAGTGGCGTAGCTATGCTATAAATTTACATTGCACATGGCTATGGACATATAAATGGTCATGTCTAAACCATTACCAGCGTTTGTTCATCATAGAGGAATCGGGGATCCGTGATATTAGAACTGAGAATATTTTCTGCAAGGTATTCCGAATATCACATTGGATTCAAACACCATACATGCATCAATCTGTGTATTTGTTTTATATTTTTCTATTGGTGATGAATGGCACATTTTATATTCATTCACGGTTTCGGGTTGTTGAAACTTTTTTTCTTCGCAGTTAGCATTACATATTTCGGTGGGATGGAGCCTNAACTGGAGGTAGTGGAGGCTGTCGCACAAAAGCAATAGATTGGTCGAGCTATGACAAGTAATTGGTGGAGTGGCGTGGCTATGCTATAAATTTACATTGCACATGGCTATGGAAATATAAATGGCCATGTCTAAACCATTACCAGCGTTTGTTCATCATAGAGGAATCGGGGATCCGTGATATTAGAACTGAGAATATTTTCTGCAAGGTATTCCGAATATCACATTGGATTCAAACACCATACATGCATCAATCTGTGTATTTTTTTTTCTATTTTTCTATTGGTGATGAATGGCACATTTTATTTTCATTCACGGTTTCGGGTTGTTGAAACTTTTTTTCTTCGCAGTTAGCATTACATATTTCGGTGGGATGGAGCCTCGTGGCCGTCACGATGTGTTTCCCAGACCATTTTACATATTGCTCTCCCTTGCGTACATACCAGGCACTAGTGGGTTCACGTATCTGATCTCTGTACACATACCAGTGTCGTAGACATGTTGATTTGCATTTGAAGGTGGGAAACAGAACACGATTAGTTAATTCACACAGATTTTTTTTCGCTCGCGCATGTAATTCTATGGAAGAAATATGCGAGATCAGTTTAAATACCTGCATCGACGATTTTTTTTTACTGTAAAAGATGTACATATTTTCATGGTCCGATGAATGGCTTAGGGGTGAAAAATGTGTTTCTGACAAATTAAAGTTATAACGTATACCCGATTAAATTCTGGGCACGAAACTCACCTTGTTGTAGCGTTATTCGTTTGGAAATATCACCGACAATCGGAAACAAATTGCGAAGACACATCGGCCACGTCGACTCAAAAATATGCCTTCGAAATTAAATAGAGAGGAAATGTATTCTCTTCCATGGTGCTGCCATAATCGATTTTAATGGTGTTCTATTATTTCCAGGGATGTACGATATTTTTTCCGTAAGGTGGTGCATACCTGCTTTACAGAAATTGCAATTTCCTTTTTCCACCATTTTTTCTTTATCCATATGTAGTTCGTCGCATTATATTAGGGTATTGCAAGAATTGCAGGTGCAAAAAAAATTGATGGCGCATGTAAAGTCTTGAATATGTACTGTAGCTATTCGATAAGCTCACTTCCCATTGATAACGGGCTCGTATGTATATGAGTAGAATGTGAAAGCAAGGTTTGGGCTGCTTAAAACCATTCGGAGAACTCTGATGTGGGCTGTGATAGGCATGACGATTTGTCTCAGTTGTTAGCAGTGCATGCATTTTTTAATACAAATTTCCAATATTATTTATTTTGCACGCCATTATTTTCTTCCCAAATATGGTAAGAATCAGAATTAAGATGGACGGTTCTACGGTCCCGTCTTCGTATATTTATTATATAGTATCAGTTTTTCCCCGACTGGTTTATTTCCTGATCCTTTTTTAACTCGCATAACGTACTAATATTTAATACGTATATTTTATGGAATTTTTTTTAATGCTGAACTTCTGAAAAATGGATGAATTATTTGGAGGATTTCTTCATAATCTTGTGTAATTTCATGTCGAGGGTTCACTAGGTCTTCCCCCCAAAAATTTATTTCTGTAAATGTGTGACTTTTATAGCTGTATTTTTAATGTTGCTTCTTGCGGTGGATTTATATTTATCGTTCACATTATTTTCGAAATCTTGTCTGCTATGGTATTTTAAGCGTCTCGCATTATATTATATAGCAATTTTTTTTCCTGTCTCCTTTTTAGATTACCTACTTGAATGAAGATAAATATTTCGACCGCTTGTATGTAGAGCAACTTACGTGCTGGAAGGATCTGATAATGAACGGACTGCGAAGAGGAGAGCATCGTTTCGACGCAAGACGTAATGTGTTCCAGAAAATTGTGTTGTTACTCTGAGAAGAAAATGTCCGATAGCAGCAATGCTTGGCGACATGGGGTCAACTCTATTCAGAATGTGGAGTATGTTACCTTCGCATGTGATAAATACAAATCGCAGTTTGGTTGACGAATTGGAAACTGAAATGTTATCTCGAAACCTGTACTGGTGTACCTTCAGAGACTGCTGAGTGTTATCTGCCGACATTGCATTGGAGATGCACTGGGATGGTACCTGGCGCTACACACACTGGAGAATCATCGCAGCAGAAAACTTCAGTTGTGAATATTGTGGGCAGGTCGTTGATTCTTACCAGGGTAGCTACTACAACAAGACTTTTGCAAATGCTTATTAAGCACGAAGAAATGAAAAGAACGCATGTTTAAGGAGTTCCATAGGCATGCCATATCGATCCGAGAAGTGCTCTAAACAGTTTACTCTCACCGACCGTTTAAAAACGTTATCTGAAACAGTGAGAGCGGAGAGCACCATTCTATGATGTAGGTCTAACGGCTCATCCTTCCTATTTTTAGTTCACAGCAAAGGTTGATCCCAAGGCAACGTCGACCCGCGAATCAGAAGCTACACCTAGCAATTCACTCTACCTTGCATCGTCCCCAAAGAAAGTAAGCTGAATGTAACTGGATTTTTTCTAAAGGAATTAGCATTCAGGGGTCTTTTTAAAACGTACGTAGCTCCAAATCCGATAACTTCGACAAAAGATGTTTGTATGAAACAAAATTTAATAAACCAATTTACTAAGGAGGTGGAGAAATACTGAGCCATGAAATACAGTATACGGTTGGAATGTAGCAATAATAAACCAGATGTATACAAAAAGAGAGCAATCAATACCTCGAATTTACGCGAGTGTACTGCGGATGACATCGAAGTTGTTGCTGAAAAGAGAATAAAGAAGGTATACTGCGAGAAGGAAGAAATGATACTGAAGTGCTCTGGCTGGACACTTGATTTGGTGGATAATGTGCGGCTAAGAACAAAAGGGATTGGTCCATCCAACATCGATGTCAAATAAACGCATTAAAAATTTCCGCAATTCGTGGTTTCACAATTTCCATTCGTTTTTCAAAGTGTATAACCGCAAAGGGCCCTAGTCATGTGATAAGACTACGCATCGGCGATAGTTATACTTTTAAGCTGCCCACAGTCCAGGGAAGATGTTTATATCTGGGTTTTGCTGTGATCTCCGTCGTCGGTGCGAGTGACAGCGGTAACATCGTTTCGTACCTATACCTATCCATATTGTCAGTGCCTACAGCGATAAGAAATGCTGCACTCGTCAATTAATCACCAGGTGCAACAAGAATGTGCCTTTGCCTCACATTATGCACCGAAATATTTTTATGACGTCATGTGCAGATATATAGGTAGCTGGGTTTATTTTTAAGAGCTTAGTTTGATTAAGGTCTTGATGATTAGCACATCGTTGCAGCAGGTGACGGTACCAGGCATAAATATTATGGAGTCATAAGTCGCGTGTCCAGCAGAAGCACCATCGAGTTCTTCAGATGGGACACGTACAGCAGCAGTACCACCATCGGCATCTTCAGGCATGACGTCGACACCGATATCGACTTCTTTGGTTGAGACGTTTTCGTTGGGGATGACTGCAACTTAGGACGATCTGACAGCACCATTTCTTACTGCAGCATCTGTTTCTTCGGCTGTACCATCCAGTTCTTTGGCTGATCTGTCTCTGGCAGAGCTCGGGACGTCGCCTGTATCGCCACCACCGGGTTAAACGTATCCCTGTAGCTACTGCGACAAGGTATTTTTGCATCAACACACCGCACGGCACCATGCATTTTGTGGCTGTATGAACAGTCCAACCACATTAATTATCTGTGCTTACGGTGTGGGTAGCTTTTCTACCGCAACGATACTTACTGTAAAAATTTAAGGTCATGCAAAGTTAAACTGCAGACCTCACCATTGCTTCGGTTCCGGATCTTTAACAGCGAGTTCTTGCGGCCTCCATCGGTGGAGTGATGGAAAGTTATTTTAATCATATGTCTCCACTACCAAACTCTGCTGCGACCAGTATGACCGACGAACCTGGCACTTCATCGCCAGGTCAACATCTATTTCCTCAAAGACATCTTCATCCACGGTTCCTACTCCTTCCGAAGTGACGACGGCCGAACCATCTGGGACTGCTAGTGTGTCATCTACGAAACTTTCAGTTACATATCGGTGTCGCTTCTGTAGCAAGGGCTTTGTTTCAAGCTTAATGAACGGCTGACGGAAGTTCACGAGTGCCCGAATATTTGGTTTACTATTTTACGAATTAGAACTGAAGTTGATGTATATACGGATGCAGACTTTACGCAGAACAACATAAATAATTTTGTTGTATTGAATTTAATAAATTTGAAAAATTAAAAAATTATTTCAATATTTTAACCCTAAATCATTTCTTCTCCGTTTATAATCTGATTTTGATAAAAGAACGCACTATGATACAAATATTTTAAACTTATGTAATTACTATGTGTATAATGCATACTTTCCCGGAGCTAGAAATGATGCTTGCACAATAAAATTTACGAGCCTAGCCCTAAGAAATCGCAATTTATAATCGCACATGGCTGTAAATATTCGCTTATCCCTGCATGACCTGGGAAAATATGGCCCTGCAATTAATTAAAATACCGACTCATCTGAAAAAAGACGAGCTCTAGGTTACATCGTTTACATTTTAATGTACTTAAAATGCAAACAATCATAAATTTACTATGAATTATTGTAATCCAAATATCCTATTCAGAATAGTTTTTGAGGTTATCGTGATTGAGGGTATGCACTAAACCAATAAAACAATGGTTATAAGATAATTCAAAAAAATATATAGTATGCATAACACACAAAAATAAAATTAAATATTGTTATGAGAAAATGTGCTATGATCTATTTCTATGACTGGGAGGCAGGGTGAGTGTGGTTACGACATTTTGTGAACCTCGATTTTTAGAATTTTGTGGGCCAATGGTTGGTGTGTGAAATAATGAGGGTGGTGAGGGGTTGAAGTTGGTGTAGTTTGGGGTGGG
This sequence comes from Clitarchus hookeri, assembly GCA_002778355.1. NCBI lineage: Eukaryota > Metazoa > Arthropoda > Insecta > Phasmatodea > Phasmatidae > Clitarchus > Clitarchus hookeri. The sequence continues at coordinate 49,762 of NQII01005164.1, read as the reverse complement.
GTGGAGAGGTGGGTTAGGGTTGTGAGGGCAGCGTGGGGGTTAAGGAGCGGTGGTATGTGATGATTTTTGGTTACGGGGTGGGGGTTGATGGGTCTTTGAGGGTTGGAGAGGGTTCGCTAAGGGTTGTGGCATGTGGTGAGAGGTTTTGTTTGTTGGTGTGTTGTGAGGAAATGAGTGGTGGAATCTGCTAATTTTTNGGGTTGTGGCATGTGGTGAGAGGTTTTGTTTGTTGGTGTGTTGTGAGGAAATGAGTGGTGGAATCTGCTAATTTTTGAAAATTTCTTTAGTTACAGGGTTTTGGTGAGATTGCAGGAGGGATCAATACGTCCCCCGATGCAATGGGTACCGANGAAAATTTCTTTAGTTACAGGGTTTTGGTGAGATTGCAGGAGGGATCAATACGTCCCCCGATGCAATGGGTACCGAAGTGCAGGCCAAAATTATTTCATTTTTATTAAAATCATTTCTAGATAACCATACTCGATTGCATTTTTTTTTTATTTCCTTGAAAATAGTAGAATAATGGAATTATGATTCACACCGACACTCTAGCACGATATGATTATTTAAAATCCGATGTTTTGGGCAAATACTTTTTTTATTCTGTTGAGATATTATTTTTATTAAATTAGTTTTTATTTAGCTAATTTCTACAGATGTCGGGAGGAAGAACATATAACATGGCATCGATCCCTGGCTGTGAGGCCAACAAAGATGGCGGACTGCACCGACCAACGAGGCCGCCGGGTGCACCTGTGCCATCATGGCAGGAAACTCCGAACTCTGATGCATGATGCATGCGCTAAAATGAACTTTTTATATCTACTGACTAAGAAGGCACTGTGCTAGAGTCAGCAAAGTATTTGGCAGGAGCCGACCGGGGGTACAAGGGTAACAAAAAAGGTGAAGGAATCCATACTGGGNAGAGTCAGCAAAGTATTTGGCAGGAGCCGACCGGGGGTACAAGGGTAACAAAAAAGGTGAAGGAATCCATACTGGGTCTAGTGGTGTTTTAGGGATAGTTAATGCATGGTTGTATGTCCCATAGTTACCTGTATCTGATTTACTCTTGTGCCCCAGCTGTACCACTTACATATCTTAACAATTAATTACCATCCAAGAATGTAATACTGCACTGAGGTGGCATAGTGATGCTAGATCTGACAAAGAAGATGGGAACAGAAGTGTGATTTGGATNAGAGTCAGCAAAGTATTTGGCAGGAGCCGACCGGGGGTACAAGGGTAACAAAAAAGGTGAAGGAATCCATACTGGGGCTAGTGGTGTTTTAGGGATAGTTAATGCATGGTTGTATGTCCCATAGTTACCTGTATCTGATTTACTCTTGTGCCCCAGCTGTACCACTTACATATCTTAACTATTAATTACCATCCAAGATGTAATACTGCACTGAGGTGGCATAGTGATGCTAGATCTGACAAAGAAGATGGGAACAGAAGTGTGATTTGGATNAATGTAATACTGCACTGAGGTGGCATAGTGATGCTAGATCTGACAAAGAAGATGGGAACAGAAGTGTGATTTGGATGATGGAGGCTAAAGTAGACATGGTGTGCCATTATTGGGGGCTTATGTGAAAACTCCAGATTTGATATAAACTTTCCGAGCTGGACTTGAATGATTATAGAACGGACTTCCTTTGAGAAAGAATGATGTTTAAGGGTTTGAGAAACGGGCTTGCTCTATTTTTGACAATGATATCCCTTGGAAGCCATGTGGCATAATACATTCTGTAGGATCTAATAAGTATGGTTATAAGAAACAAAGTAGTACTTCCAATATATGCCATTGGGAATTGTTTCTGGGAGGTGGTGGAGGGAGGCCAGGCCCGTATTCTGGCAGAAAATATTGCCCAAGCTTCCCTATTGGCTGGGTTGCCGTCCGGCGAGAAGGTTACCAGGCTTTGATTGGCAAACGGCGATCCAGGCAGCAGTCCGACCAAAAGAAAATGGTCCGCAATGTGTGGTAGCTAATCAGGCACAAAGGTCGTTTTCCAGAGCCTCGCTCGTCCAGTGAGTGACCGAGTGCGTTAACATGAAAGGAACCCACACTATTTTGCTTCTCACCTATACTGTGTGATATTTTTCTTGCAATGGTGGNAGTGCGTTAACATGAAAGGAACCCACACTATTTTGCTTCTCACCTATACTGTGTGATATTTTTCTTGCAATGGTGGGACGTGATTAACTAAACTGGAAATAGGCCATTGCAACATTTGGTTAAACTTCGCATAAAACATACAGTTCGACTCAAAAACCAGGATTCGAGGACAAAGAAAATTTAAAAAGCTAATATTAACTGTTGCCGAAGGTTGATTTACAAATAATTCTATAGAATTAATCCCGTCAGTTATTACAAAAATGTTACACTAAGACAATAATGAGTCGTCATTAAAAAACAATGATAACGTGAAAGTTGGAAAAATACAGAAGAAAAAAGTATGACAACATAAACGAACACAATGGCTAGAACATATGTCTACACAGATGACACAATGAGGGCAATACAGACTATCACACTGGCTAGAACGCATGCTATACACAGACAACACAAGGACTACAAAGACGATGGAAAAACATGTGACACTTCGACGTCTCCGCAGACGAACACAACGCCTACAACAGATGTATACACAGACGAAACAACATGAACTACAAAGACAAACACAGTGGTTAGAACAGAAGTAAACACAGACGACACAAGGAAAACACAGCCGAACACACACCGATCGAGGTGAGGCAGTGGTTAAACTTTCGTCTCGCATTTGGAAGGACTTGGGTTTGAATCCTNAGTGCGTTAACATGAAAGGAACCCACACTATTTTGCTTCTCACCTATACTGTGTGATATTTTTCTTGCAATGGTGGTACGTGATTAACTAAACTGGAAATAGGCCATTGCAACATTTGGTTAAACTTNTGTGATATTTTTCTTGCAATGGTGGTACGTGATTAACTAAACTGGAAATAGGCCATTGCAACATTTGGTTAAACTTAGCATAAAACATACAGTTAGACTTAAAAACCAGGATACGAGGAAACATAAAATTGATAAAGCTAATATTAACTGTTGCCGAAGGTTGATTTACAAATAATTCTATAGAATTAATCCCGTCAGTTATCACAAAAATGTTACACTAAGACAATAATGAGTCGTCATTAAAAAACAATGATAATGTGAAAGTTGGAAAAAATACAGAAGAAAAAACTATGACAACATAAACGAACACAATAGCTAGAACATATGTCTACACAGATGACACAATGAGGGCAATACAGACTATCACACTGGCTAGAACGCATGCTATACACAGACAACACAAGGACTACAAAGACGATGGAAAAACATGTCACTCTTCGACGTCTCCGCAGACGAACACAACGCCTACAACAGATGTATACACAGACAAACAACATGAACTACAAAGACAAACACAGTGGTTAGAACAGAAGTAAACACAGACGACAAAAGGACAACACAGACGAACACACACCGATCGAGGTGAGGCAGTGGTTAAACTTTCGTCTCGCATTTGGAAGGACTTGGGTTTGAATCCTGGTCTCGCCATACCGATTTGTGTTTTCCTTGGTTTCCTGAAATCACTTCAGACGAACACTGGGATGGTTCCTTACTAACAGGCCATGGCCGACTACTTCCCCGTTCCTGTTTCTCTGAGCAACTTGATCTGCGTATGGCTTCGCTGCCATCGAGAAGTTAAATCCAACATACTAAAATGGCAAAGTCAACTATGGTCTCCTCCCTGTATATTCACCCACCCTTTTTGAATGTCAGAAGCGTTTTATATTTATGTTAATATAAAAGTATTTTGTTTCCAGCTGAATTAAAGTTCTTCTTATATTTTATCTATAAAAATGTTATTTAGTTAATAAGTAATTAACATAAAACAGATGGGAAATAGGTGAGTTGGTAATGCCTAGTAGGAAATAGCTCTCATGCAAAATTTTATTAAGCTGCGTGCGCTCGAATGTGGTGCGCTGTTCCTTTAATGCAATTTCCTAGGCTTAGTTAAGCTTTGTTTGTACGAGGCGGATGAATATACTGAAAGTAGAACATTATCAGTGCTTCAAAAGTGTTGGAAATAACCATGGATGAACTATGTCCTCTGGTAAAGCGCAGTCTAATATGTCTCCCTTGTAGCTGGAACGTTGGTGTTTGGATTGTTGCACAGTCGTGGGGAAGGATGCTGCCGCCCAAGGAGTTGCTGGCGGCAATCGAGCTGTCGGCGGTGGTGCTGTACGTGTGCTATGTGACGTCACAGCTGCTGAGGCTGGTCATTCAGCTCCTATTGCCACTCGCCGCAATCGTGATCGTCAGCATCTTCCTGCACACAGACAAGACCAAGTGGATCGTCAGCGACGTGCTGCAGCCGCGCCTGGAGCGCGTCAAGAACTGGGCTTTCGCCATCAGTGTGCGGCCCAGAAACGGTGGTGCAACCATACCTAGTGCGGACAACGCCCATAGAGGCGACTCCTAGCACCTCCACACCCCGCGCTGTGTGACTACCTCATGCCTACCGTGCAGTTTTTCACTACATCCCTCTATCAACCCAGCACTTTTGAAAATCCTGCAGAAGTGCCTGCATCACTCGATGTAGTAGAATGAAAAAGGGAAGTTTGGGACAAGGGAGTGGGAGCTCGGAGCACCACAGCGGTTCATGCCGAGTCATTCTGGTCCCCTGACGGCCATCTTGTCAGCCATGTTGGATGCCGGTGACCTTAACCGTCAACATTTAACCGGTAACCTTTGAGATCGACCCCCCCCCCCCAATTAAAAAAAANGTATTTTAAACTTATAACCAATTCATTGAGAATCTTTTATTTAAAAAATATTTTAAATCTTATTTAGGAAATAACATTAAAAATTCATTAGTAAAAATCATTGAACATTTATAATTAAAAGAATATAAAAAAACTCAAATTTCTGGAGGTTTCCCAGCCATACGTCCGAAGACAACTAAACCCCGCCAATGATTCACATTGTCTTAACATTCTCCTCCACCCTCACATTTCACATTCCATTGGATGCAGCCATCTTCTTTTTTTTCATTTGCCATTGGTAAATACACTGCTGGAGGACTCCATCTTGTTCACCATGTTGGATATCGGTGACATTGACCCTGAGCTTTGACCTTGACCCCAGTGACTTTTGACATTAAACCCAAAAAGTGCAAAATTCTCAAAAAAATCCGAAAAAATACAAAAGTTTTCAAAAATTGGTTTTAATTATTTGTAACACATTTATTTAAAAATTATTTTACAAATAGGAAAATTAAATTTAAAATGTATGGTCTTACAGAAGATGGGGTACAGAACTGACTAGCCACCATGTTGTGACGTCACCCGGCCAGCATATTGCATCCAAGTTAACTTGAACTTGATTTGTGACCTTTACCCCAGTGACCTTTGACGTAAAACCCAAGGATTCGCAAAAATTCTACAAATTCCCAAAATATTCCAACAAAAACCTTAAAAATACTTTTATAGCTATTATAAATTACACAAAAGATACTCGTTGCTTGATTACTTGTGTTCGCTTCAGCCCCCGACACTGTTTTTTAATGGTTGATTACATACGCTTCTTCGACCGGCCACCAATGTTTCTCATAGTATTAACATTCCCCTCCTCTACCCTGTCACCTTTGCACACGATATGATGGTATTAATTATCGTATTCGCTGCCAAAGAAGCTGTCGATTTAGCCTCTATGTTGGTTGTTGCCAACATTGACCTTGACCACAATGACAATAAACACCAAAAGTTGAGAAAATTAACAGTCCATATAATTGTCTATTTAGCTGATCACAATAAGGACACTTACCGACTAACCATACTAGCCAACGACTGACTCCACCCAAGATTGGTTCCTGGCGAGACTGAATGAGCACAAGACTAGCTCCTTAAGAGACCAGTTCCTGCAAAACTGGCTAGACCAACCAACAAGACCACTGTGCTATACTACCCACCTATACAAACGATGATGGACAATTTCGAAAAAAAATTATCTAATAAGAGTTTCGTATCTTATCACTTCGGACAAAATCTTCGCAAACCATTTCTGCTATGTTGACCATACCTAAGGGTCTTACTAATTTACCAAGCCAACTGACCAGGCCAACTAACTAGTTACGAAACATTCCTAAAAAATATTCTCCTCATATCATTTGTTTATAGAACTCATCCATTTAAAGGACCTGAGGAAGTCATAATACTTTAGATCAAACCATAGCAATCCTCCTACACCCACTCAAATAAATTTTATGTAAAACTGACGCTCGCAATCGATTGCGAGCTGCCTTCTATTGGCACAAGATTTACTGTAAAATAATCGCTTTTATAAAAAAAATGGCATTTGACGTACTGACAACATAAGGTGAACATCGATTTGGAAGCACTCTCTCGTCATACCACGAAGATGAGTTGTGAATTCAAAGGCCTGATGTTGACCTCATCAATCATTGAGCAGCGACCTGCATCACCAGCACATGATTGTCGTCAGTGCCGATTCTGCGATAGAGTTTTCACCTCCGACTCGCAATGCTCAGCCACGTGAGAGAACTATCTGTACGTAAAACATACCTACATCAATTGAGTTGCATAACTGTACCTACATCAATTGAGCTGCATAACTGTATTAAATGCAAGAGGACCTAACCTAAGCTAACTTAACCTGACTTCACGATAGGTGAACCACATGGGATGGGTGTGCCGATGCAATATTGCACATAGGAAAATTTACAGTGACGACTAACAGGAATAAACAACAGTAATTTTGTCGAAATAAGATCTAATCCTGAGAGTTCTTATTGTCTTCATTCCTACGCATGATAGCGTCATCGGCACACCCACCCCCTGTGATTCACCTATTGTGAAATAAGGTTTAGTTATAGTAAGTCTTTTGCATCTGACATGGCTATGTGCATATAGTATTAGAGATTTGCAATTTCCACACTTATAAGCAATATGTCACTGGTTACAATTTCCACGTTATATGCGACAATGTACAGTCAATTGAACTGATTAACTGAATATCAATTACCTCATTTATCCTTAATGATGGCGGAATACATTCCTGATTACATACACATAGGATGCATTCATCTTCCATTGAAGCAATTATAAATTTCAGATATGCTCGTATTCCAACACAACAATTAGATTTAACACTTAAATTAGCACAAACGACAATCCACAAACACACACACACACTCAACTAACTGAAAATTGTATTCAAATGGCTGAACCAATTGGCAATTTCAGCTTATAATTTAACGACTTTCAATTTGCTGTTTTTAATGTCGCTACATCATGATGAATATACCATAGCCCAACAAAGGTTCCGAATGCTTTTACAATTATTTTATATAGTTTTCATAGCTCTAAGATGCGTTTCCTTTTCAAAAGCAGTGATTCTTAATAATTACCGTAACATTTTATAAAACTCTTATTTTTGAGTTCAGGCCTTCAAAAGATATGTTTGAACACTAACCAAAATTTGTTTCTAAGGATTTTCTTTTTTTATACAAATATAAAGGTAATCAAAGAGAAAATTATAAATTAATGAGGTTAGGTTATCATCTCCTAAATTCAAATTAATGTTAAGATGTTCCGTATTTTTAATGTTTTGCATAACATTTTGTGAGTGGCCTTATCATTTGCATATAAATTTTGATAATAGTGGCATTAGTATGTACCATAAATGTCAAAAATTGAATGCTCTGACTTAAGCAATAAGGGAATGTTTCATATTGCGGTGTTGTGGTTGGCTGCTGCCAAGGAGGAGTTCACAGGCAGCTGTGCTTTACATGCTTTGTTCAGTTCCCCTTGGAAGGATACCTTATGTGCAATATTCATTGCATTTATTGTGTAGATTCTCACATATGACTTGGCGTGATAGACCTGAAATCACGAAATAATTTTGAACTCAAAACATTGTGTAAAGAAGTCTTAAACTACCGAGTAATTTTCGTTCGTACACATTTCTCTCATATTTAGGTAGTAAGAAAGTGTAATCTAATGAATGATGAATGTAGAGAACTGAATATTGCTTTTTTCCACACTGCAGATTATTTAAGTCATACAGTTTGATAATGGGAATCAGTACTGTAAAGCAAAAATTAATTTGGTTACATTTATGTGTATTGTAGATGTTAAATTGTTATGATTTACTAAATACAATAGCTCTTTGATATCTGAGAGAAGTTCTTGCTTTTATTCTCGGATACATTAAAGGCATACTATATGAATAATATTAAATAAAGTGACAACTCCAGCAAGTACACTGTAAACATATATAATTAAAATATCTATGAAAAACGTTAAACATAACCCCTAAAATCTGCGATGTTACAATGATTACAATGAAGTCAAAGGCAGAGCGAGCAGAAAAATAATAATGCCCTCCATACCCTCTTTTCTTTAAATTTTCTATATGCTTTCCTAAACCCTTTTTCAATGAAAATTTTCCTATTTTCCTTCATTTCCGTAGATTTTACTGCAAATCAACAGCATGCAGTTTTCCTTTCTTCTGGCGTGCTTTTATGGTGTTTATTACAAGTAATTCAGTAACAGCTAGTTTCTTTGGGAAGTGACAGAGTTCCTAATTGCGGTCATTATCAATCAATCACAGGAATGCCGTCAAACCTTCGCCCTGCATTTGGTACTACTTGTGTACCTACGCCTATGGAACTCAGGTTTTCATCGCCTTCTTCTGCTTCTAGATGCAACTGAAAATTAGAATAGTTTCAAAAATATTTGGAAGAGTTTGTCCGAAAGAGTGGATTAGTTCCGCGTTCACCGTGCATTTTCTTACATAAACTTAGATCGTTACGTGAAATGAAAATAAAAATTGAGTCCATTAATTTTATAAACTATAGCTTCCATAATTTAAACAAAACTGGCTCATAAGGGGTAATACATAAACATATCGTGAACACAAAATTCGTCAAGAAAATCTTATTAGTTGTCTTGAGTTCGTAAACCTTGTGTTACTTGGATATTAATATTGTTTAATTGCCGCATATGGGCGCAAATGTACACTCTTCTGCTATGAGAAAGGGAATTCTATTGATATAATTAATTTTGGACGTTATTCATATATTAGCAATTACGTACTACATGTTACATTGTAGTGACTAAGTAGCGCAGCATGTAATGATAATACATATTTATAAAAATTGATTTTAGTTGTTCTCAAATTAAAAAAGAATTAATTATAAATGTGTGCGTGTTAATAAACGTAATATACCAAATCATACCACATGCTGAAACAAAAATAAAATAAAACCTTCTGTAAATATTAAATATTAAACATAGACAAGTATTAATACATAGGTTATAAACATATATATGCTCCATATTTTGTTCTGGCTATTTTAGTTCAAAACAAATGCACACGATTATCTGCTGAGTTATTATTGCCTGCTCGTGTGAATAAATGACGTTATTAACATCGTTTTCTTTACAATATTGTATTATACTCTTCCGTAACATTTTCCTAAGCAAATAAAGCAATTTTGCGACTCATCTACGAATTAGCATCACTGTATTAGTTTAGAATAATGTTTGGTTAACCTATGTATGGTTTCTCAGGCTGCAAACATGAAAAAATGTACCACCTCAACCTAAAGCAACACACAACCACAATATAGCTACATCAAGCTTCTTTCTCGCTGAACTATTCACACTTACAGCCGCTGGACGTTGCCTCCCACAATTCAACACCACAAATAAACCAAGATGTCCGATATGTCCTTCTGATCAAATGTACCCTAACTTCTTTCGTGTCACGGAGCTTTGCGGTATTATAGAGAAAAAAATTATCAACACTTCAGCGTATTGTCGAATATCATGTGCCACATGCGGAACATTTTATCGTCGTACACGTAATGTATCGCTGTCTGGCGTCTAACTTCACAAGGATCCAGTTCTCCTGAAGTGTTCACCAACGACTTCAGGTAATAGATGGAGGTGTGGAAGTTGTCAATACCTACCTTCCTGACTCCCAACCGCTCCGCCATCAGTCCGATGAAGAAGATGTCCTCCATCCTGAAGAACTTCCCCCGCAGCGACACCTGGTGGAGGTCCCTGGAGATGTCACCAGTGACCAGGTAGCAGCCTCCTTGCATGTAGTAGGGGTAAGTGTCTGCCGGATACTCCTCCTCGGATATGTAGTGTCGGTGGCCCGGGGTCCTCAANGCCTAACGTCGCATGGAACTAGTTCTTCTGAATTGTTAACCGACGACTTCACCATATAGACAGGGGTTACGAAGTTGTCAATACCTACCTTCCTGACTCCCAACCGCTCCGCCATTAGCCCGGTGAAGAAGATGTCCTCCATCCTGAAAAACTTCCCCCGCAGCGACACCTGGTGGAGGTCCCTGGAGATGTCACCAGTGACCAGGTAGCAACCTCCTAGCATATAGTGGAGGTATGTGTCTCCCGGATACTCTTCTTCGGATATATAGTATCGGTGGCCCGGTGTCCTCACCGGGTGTGTCTCTCGCGTCAGTCGACCGAAAATCGTCCTGTTCGCCGTCGACACTTCTGGGCGCCGCAGGAACTCCAAGAACCGAGGGACGTTGAAGAACATGTCGTCGTCCATCTTCAGGAAGAACCTAGCCCTGGGGTATCTGCGCGACACCCACTCTGACATGGCGACTGTCTTCAGCGTCAGGTTGTTGTAGCTCTCGAAGTTCCTCGACACGATGATGTCCCTGTACGTCTGTGCCTCGTCTTGGATTCGTTGCTGCAGCTTCTTGCTCAATGATGTACCCAGAAGGAAGACCAAGACGACGTCCCTTCTCCGGTTTACGGACCCCCAGGTGTGCCTGATGGCCATCCGCTGTCCCTCGTTCCTGTTAGTGGAGTGGACGACAACGACCACCTCCACTCCGGATCCATCGTTGGAGCACGATACTGTGTCGACGTCGAACCCCGGCTGGTACATCTCCGAGATGGGAGTCCCATTGTACTTCACGGAGAGCGGCCATGTATGAAGCTCTGGTGGTACAGTGGTTACCCCATCTCTGCCGTAGGTCTTTAGCTCGACGGCCGACACTCGAGGTCTACTTCTAAGAAAGCTGCGTCTCAAGGCCATCCACACGAACAGACACACAGTCGCGTACAGCACCGACAATACCAGCAGCTGCTTCGGCTTGCAAGTCTTCGGCAGCGGACTCATCGTGCACTTTCCACGACGCTGGTTGGCCGCATGTATGTCATAAACAGAAAACCACGAGCCGCTGCACTAGTCTAGTCATCCAACGCGCGTTGAATATCGCAACATACTTGGCATAGAAACTCTCGGTCGAAAGTTTCATACAACCACTCAGTGATACGGTGGGTCTTCTTCAATGAAACTCTGATAAGATAAGCAACGGGGGTACTTGTATTCAAGCGAAAACCGATACGAAGAATCGTTTTTCATATTTTATTTCGTTGGTTTGGGACTCCTGACACTCAACAAAATTACCCCCCGAAAGTATAGCTTCTAACAGGCTGATTGTAAAAGGTCTTAGGCAGATAACTTCTCTTTTTCTATGGATTAGGCTTTCTAGCATTCTTGTTAGATGTTCACACCACTTCTTGTTGTTTTTCTTCAGCTTGTCAAGCAATGGTTCTACTTCTATTTTTTTGTCTAAATTAGTAATGTGTTTCTCACATAACAGGGTGACCTCTAACATAGATACAAAAATTTCGTTTCTGCTCCTTGAATTGTTGATTATCTTTTTCAATTTGTACTCTAATTTAATTTCAATATGTTAGAAATGGTACTGCAATAGTATTAAAAAGTTTTACTTTTGTGCCTTTCTTGTCTAATTTTTTTTAATTTTATAAATTGTTCTGCAGACCTTTGGAAGGTTGTTAAATTTTCCTCTATGTATATTTCTTTATCACAAAAAATATAACATCCTAAATAATGAAAATACCGAACGTGCTCTATTATTGTTCCATTTAATACAAATTTTATTCTTTTAAGCTGTTCGTCTTTAAATGCCATTGTTTTGGTTTTCCGTTGACATTTTAGAACCACATTCATCTGCTATTTCATTTAAATATAAACACCTTAAACTTAATTTTAACGCCTCAAGGTCACGTCTGGCGAAAAAGAGACATTGCGGCGGGATCTCCCTAGACTACGATATGCGTTCCCGGAAACTGAATTTCTCGCAAACTAGTCCTGCAACACTACAATATTATTACACGCGATGTGAACCAATGGATTTATCTACATACGCCGCTTTGTATTTACCTCCTTTTCCTTAAAGTAACTGCACAGAGAAGAAATGGAAATGCAATGTTTAGCAGGTTTCACTATTTCTTTCCTTCTAGAATATAATTATATAGCATAAAAGTAGAATGTAAAATGTGTCGATACAATTATTTTTAACTTCCGTGAAAAAAAATCCGTATACCCAGAAAATGTACTGTGATACTCGCAGACGCTGATTTTACAACAATATAATACTAGGGAATGCTGTTATTGTGGTAGAGATGTGGCTTCCACTGGAGCACTGCGACCGACTGTACAGCACGTGTACCTCATAAGACGTATGCACATGACCAAAATTTTCATAACATGTTTTATATTACATATGAAAGAACAATTCACATAATTTGTAATAGTAGCCAATATTTTTTTACAAATAAATTATTTAATTATTTTATAATCACTCAAAAAGAGCATATGTTTAATGAAAATATAATTGTACTTCCGTTTTCGATGCTTTGGAAATCACCTCAAGTCACGTGTGGAGAGTCAAACAGTTTCTCTTGCACTTTTCTTGCTCTGTGTGCTTGTTACACCTGTCGATGCAGTACTGACTCCAGGTGGTTCATATAGCCGACTCTAGTGGGCCCGAGTACTTTCTACCCTCAAGCAATATTTGTCAAGAGGGCACTCAGCCTCTCTAATATACAGACAAGCACATTATAAAAAGCCTACGAAAATAAAATCGAATAAAATTAGAGTACATTAACAAAAAAACATGTGCAGCCGAATAATATTGTTACGTACGGACCGCAGTGTCGGGCACAGGGTGCATAAGGTCGACACGCGGAGGTTGGGAGGCAGTGAGTCACCACCACCTGCCCGCCTTTACGTCTTCTGGTGGGCGGGATGATTGACAGCTATCTGGACTGGCGTCACTGTCTCTCATCGCCCTTCAGAAGAAGTCGGCGGTGGGCTATTGAATGAGCCTCCTGGTAATCTCCAACTCCTGGTAATCTCCTTCCTCGGCGCATCCCAATGTGTTAAGAGTTTTCTGGGCTAAGGCCGATGACAGTATTAAAACCCCTGCAGCCGGCATATTAGGAGTTCTTGTGGTAGCCATCTAGCTGAAGTGTGAATTTGGGAAAAGTCTGGTACAGCAAGGGACATCTACGGAGAGGACGGACGAAGGTTGAGGGCGCGAGACGGTGGCGTTTGAGAGTGTGTGTGATGTGGATTGACGAGAGGGTGTGGTACCCGACGAGTAGAGTGCTTATATGCCTGGAGACACTCGGAGAGCTCTAGAACATTCGGACTGGTGGAATATGAACTGAATTAACGTGGGACAGAATGAACATGCGATACAGACTTCATTGTAAATATTGGAACTTATAATAAAGGACATATTATTTATAAAGTAATTCAATAGGTTTTTGATAAACTCTTTATAAGGAATTATTTTAGTTAATTGGTTGCATTAATTTATGCGAATTGATAAACGGGTACGTGAATATAATTTGTAAATTGCAAGTGTTAGCGATTTATTGTAATATATCGGGAGTATATTCTTTGTAGTGGTTGCAAATAAATTAAGAAATAATTATAACACTTTTATCTCATTAGGAACTCAAACCCGTAAATAATCATGTTAAGTCCACTAATTTTTGGAAAATGTAACAAAATACTGGGCATTGAATGAAAAACAATGAACCTCTCCCCCCCTCCCCACCAATCTAGTCATTAATTTACGTAATTCGGCGCCTATGAGTGTACCGACAAACGTCTGCTTATCTACTGTTGTGTTTGACCGGCCATTTATATGTGCACCTGATCACTGTTACTGCTATTGGATATTATTTAAATGTTCGTATCGTCAGTCACGCATTAATACTTTAAAATCAACGGTAAAATGAAAACAGGCACCAGGAATGCTCCACAGGATGAGTTGCCTAGTGACCGTATGCAGCTTTCAGGAAAAATTAAGCCACAATCGGGATTTACCATTTGCCCCGCTCCCATCTGGCAAACATGTGGCTGTACATAGACCCTTATAATTATGAGCGCCACAATATCCCGAGTTTTCATATAAATTTCCCAAAATTATGACTATTTGATTTAGTTAATATCCGCGAATAAAACTTACACCAATCTGTGGACTAAAGTAGCCGCGGTGAGGTTTATTTTACTCAGGTTGGGAATCTCAATGTTTTTAGTTTGGCAACCAGAAATATTTGCCGCCAGGGTGCACTGATGTCGCATATGTCCCCTGATTTTTCCGATTTGTATGTAAGTAAATGGTTAATCTGCAATTCTCAGAAAATAAACATAATTGTGTAAATTTTTTTATTTGTATTGTGTTAGAAACTACATAAATGATACACTATGTTCTTAGCAGTATAGCGGAAATATAACGAAATATGTCAACATTTTTTTTAATATTCTGCCGTAAAACTTTGTTTTCACATTAAATTTATTTAAATATGACACCTAAATTACTAATAATGTAAATTGTTAAAAATATTAAATTTAAATTTTGTTCCTGCGTAGTTGCCTGAAGTGTAAGGAATTACGAAATAAATGTAATAGTTAAACTTTTGGCTGGGGAAAGTATAACTAGAGGGATTATTGCGACTTTGGCACTACGGGATCTAGAACCAGAGCGTTGGAGATGTTCGTGCTCTGTCATTCCGATCCGCCAACGGAAATCTTGAATCCACGTGACTTTAAAATTGACCTTTGACCACAATGATCAAAAAAACATTTGAAGAAATCAAAAAATAAAAGGTCATAAAAAATGTTTTAAACAATAATACCAACATATTTAAATATTTTAAAAAAAAAATTTAAGATGTGTATTGAAAAAAATCAAATTTCCGCAGGTCATAGCACTACCCTCCCCCCTTCCCCTCTTTTACTGATTCCACCATCTTGGTAGGTGCAGTCCACCATCTTTGTAAGATTGGCAGCCACCATTCGCTATCGCGGTAGGTGCTTCCGTCTACCATTTTGGTTGGTGCAGTCCACCATATTGGTAAGTGCAGCCGTCTGCAATCTTGGTCAGTGCAGTCCACCATTTTGGTATGAGTAACAGCCACCATCCGCCATCATGATTTTTCGTTTCTCATTTGTTTATACATAACTGGAGTTGGTCAATCATCTTCGTTTGATCACAATCTTTGTTTTTTCGTTTGTCATTTGTTTTACATCACTGGTGCTGTCCCCAGCACCGCACCCAGCAGATGACTGACCACCTCCACCGCCCGTTTCAATTATATTTAATTGACAACTGCCCCATCCCTGAATCTCATTGGCTAATAACCCACCCCCTTCCAATATTTTTAATTACTCCACAAATGTTTCCCATTGGCTAATTACTCGGGGGTTTTCGGAAACCTTCGTTCCGACCATTCGGTGGCCAATTTTAATCGCGAGGGCGGACAATTTTTTCCCCATTACAACTGTTTAGAAGGCGCACCCTGAGCCCCCTCAGGATATCAGTCATTTTTCTCGGTATTAGAAATGTAGACTTGTTGTCCTGACGGCCCTAAAATCCTTTGGTATATTTTGGAATTTGAAAGGGTGCTCTCACCTAGTGCCTTGGACAAACGGGACTAGTTACCGTACCTGCCGAAAGAATTTTTCCTGGTCTACGCACCTTACGAAATTTCAACCGTATTCAAGTATTTACCGGCCTACCTGCTGCAGAATGAAGACATACGGGACTGCCTCCCATGCAAGGAGTGTTTCGAAAGCTGCACCACCTCGATTCCCGACACGTCACATCGCAGGGGTTCGTTCAAGGACCACCGAGCAGCCATCACGACATCTGAGCCCGTGGAAGACGACTTCCCCATTGAAGAAGACGTCTCTGTTGAAGACGCCCTTCCCGTTGAATACGCCCTCCTCGTAGAAGACACCCTGCCCATAGAAGACGACCTCCCCATAGAAGACGACGTCCGCGTGCAAGTAAACGATTTGCATGCTGCGCCCGTGTTAGATGCTCCCCTTCATTAAATTTCCTGGCAAGCAATACCCACCGTGGAAACCAACCCAGAACATAGGCGCCCGATGTATATGGACCTCGACGAAGACTTTGAAAAACATTTCTGAAACTCGGTGTGTGCCTGCGAACCTATAATTTTTTTGTATAATGAAAAATCATCTAGTGACAAAAAAAAATGTTTCGCAGTATCTGAGCTTTTCGATCGTTGGTCTCGTACACCATCAAGCAGATTGTCATCTCGTATAGTGACGAAGACAAAAAAAGGAATGTTTTCTTTTTTTTTCAGCAAAGTCCATGGCAGCACCACGTAACAGGCGTACCGCCTACAGATGTACGACGAGAGGAATATTCCGTACGAGAAAATTCTATCAATGCTTGACTCTGCCATAATTTCCTATTACTCTGTGTTTGTGTTTGGAAGACGCCAAGAGTCGGTGATTAGCAATGCGTGCCCCATCGGAACAAACTTTGTAGACCTTCACAAGCATTGCCGCTGCCTGCTTTTTGACAGCTTGTTGAGACGTACGCCACAATACCTCACGAGTGCAAAAATCAATTATATTGCTGTGCCCTGTGCAATGCTGAAGCCATAAGATCGTGGAGTTATGATAATCCGCGGAACATTAAAAAAAGGGGGCTATGTGGTACCCATTGTACATTAAAAACAACATTACATGTGTAATGCTTTCAAAGACTCTGAGAAGGAACACGTGTAAAACTAATAATGTTTTTTTAATGTACAGTACCGTCGTAACTGTAAGTTGTTGGCAGACACCATTACCGCTCATGCTCGTTTTAAGTTTATCATTTGTCATCATAGTAAGCCAACCTAATAGGACCCACCTTAATTAACCTGGGATAGTGGGTATAGTTTATTCACGGTTTCTTAACACTTTTTGAATCAAACATTTGAATATCACACCATTTATGATGTGCTTGGTTGTTTTCTTAATATGCTGTGTGTCACATGAGTTATTATTTATAAATGATGATATTTCATTTATAAATAATATGAATAAAACATGGACGAAATAGGTTTGTTGGTAACGCCTAGCAAGAAATAGTTCTTATGCAGTATATTTTCCAGCTTATTGCGCACGAATACTCTGCGCTGTCACTTTGGTGTAATTTTCTAGACACGTTTACTCTAGTTGGCATGGGGCTGAGAAATACCGTGGAAGTAGAACTTCAGCAGGGCTTTAGAGAAGTGTGAAGTAACCGTGTTAGGTATGGTTAAAACTCATCAAAACTTACCTATAATTGTAGTTGAATGAATGGTTTTGCAGTGTAAATTAACCCAGTATAGTTTGTGAATAAGTGGCTCGTTTTCACACTTTCATGCTCGTGAACTGCAGCCTCTATTATCAACACGCGCTAATTTACTTATTATTAAAATAAATTAGTTTGCCGTCGAAAACCACTTTAATGCCCGAGGTAAGTTATCTGAAAGTAACGAAGGTTACATCACATGAGTTATCTGTTTGATATCTTACTCGGAAACTGTAACAATAATGCACGCACGTTCATCAGCGATCTCTCTGTTCGTCGGGGAATTGCATTTCTGCAGCGAGGTCACATGTTGCAACGTGAGCTCACAGACTGCTGTTTCGACGGGTTTCTCGGATGCAGTTATATGTCTTCAGAGGTCGTGTGGCGAGGAGGTCATACAGAGAGTCTAACCTCCGGAATAACTGAATTTTCGATTACAGGATTTATCACGAGACCACAGACTCAAGGAGTGGTAGAACGGTTTTGTCTCCTGCATAACGCTCCCAACGTTGACTTACCTTATGCTGTAATAAAAATGTCAACAAAGTGGGAACGCTCGGATGTGTACGTTTTAGTTTGTAAGCTTGTGTTTAGCTTTGATACTTGTTCTTTAGGGTTAAGTTATGTAAGCTTATTTTGACTACATCAACACATCCGATCGACTTGAAGCATTGTATACACTCTGAACTTGAAACAGTGAGAATTGAGCAAAATCAGTGAAAACAGTGAACATTGCGTGACTGATTATTAACGCAAGATAACTTATTAAAATAGAGGCTGAATTTCACGGATTTATTTGTGATATCTCAATGAATGTCAAGAATTTCACTGCTACAAATCACTTGTTCCCAGATAATTTGCCTAATTCGCCAGTCGGCAGCAGCTTACCAACTGACTTTCAGTGAATGTAATCTCACTGATTGATATCACTGATTCGGGTTTAGAGCTGAGAAACGTAGTTGCGATGACAATACAATATGCCTATTTTCATCTCTCTCCCCACTCCTCCTCTCTATGTTGCAGAGGACTTGTACAGACCCAGGTTCTATAACAGCTTATATGACAGTTGGGGTAGGCAAAACTATGATACAGAGACAACCACGGGTGTAAAACACTGTGTTATAAAACACCAAAATCAAGCAAGGGCGATAAATGGAAAACTATCGTTGGACCAGTGTACGATATGATAAAGAAAAACCGCAACTCTCCTCGTACAGGAACAGGTATAAAGACATATACAGGCTATCCCAAAGAATACATATGGATGGACGATGTTAGGAAGCTCATTGATAGGCTTCTAGTTATTTATGGCGAAGAGAATGCTGGAAATGATAACTATTACAATGAGAAGGTCGGAATAATGGATATGCTCAACAGCAAGTTTAGTGACTTTGTTGTGAATAATCCAAAAGGTATACCATACCTGATACGAATGTTGAACACAATACCCCCTTCTTTCTGGGAGTCTGAGCATCATGGNACGAATGTTGAACACAATACCCCCTTCTTTCTGGGAGTTGGAGCATCATGGAATGGGATTACTCTTTATTATAATAAATGTTCTACCTTTTGAGTTACATTCACCAGGCTATAAATTCCTAGGCCCATGTACCAGACTAAAAGAGAGACTTGAGAGAGGTGATAAACCTGTTAATCAATTAGATGAAGCTGCAATAGAGCATGATATAGTTTATCATCATCACAAAGATCTAGCTGAAATACATGTAGCTGATAAGGAACTGGAAAAGAAGGCATTCAAAAGATTGTTAAGCTCAGATGCTGATCTCAATGAGAGATTGTGGGCTGGTGTTACTGGATATGCAATGCATATTAAACGTAATCTGGGCTGGGGAATTAAAATAAAATTTTAAAAATATTAGATATAATAAATGAAAGTAAAAAACATCGCATTTCAAGTTTCTAGCGAGGAGCTGGAGGGTTTGAATATTGATTCTTTCCTGACGAAACGCCAATTAGAATGCAAAAACAGGAAATTGAAGGAAGGCAAAACTATGACTATCACAGTCTCAACTCCACAACTTAAGAAAATGTCTAAGGAAATGAAGACTGAAAATGGTTTGACATCTCACAAGGGTGGATTTTTACCTTTGATTTTTGCAGCATTGGGAGCTCTAGGGGCATTGGCAGGAGGTGCTTCATCTATCGCTACATCAGTAATTAATGCTAAGAAGAGAGACCAGGTATTGGAAGAACAAAATAGACATAATTTAGCCATGGAAAAACAAGGTAAGGGGGTGAAGAATGCAAAAAAAAAAAAGAAGAAGTAACTCCACTCAGTAACTTTGATATTGATATAATGGTTAAAAAATTAAACATCAAAAATTTTCGAGGTGTATTTATGATTGATAAGCTACCTAACACACCACTCGATAAGGAATGTGGGATTGTTAACCTAGATGTTTCAAAAAACTCTGGAACACACTGGGTATGCTACTGGAAAGAATCCAATAAAAAATATTTTTTCGACTCATTTGGTGGAGATCCACCCCGGCAATTGATTGCTTATCTCGGTGGTAATATTATTTATAACAATAGCAGAATTCAAAATTTCCACCAAGTAATTTGTGGCCATTTGTGTGTCATTGTGCTAAATCACTTTTCACATAATTTTAAATTTCCAAAAATTATTTTATTATTAATAAACGATGGATATATGAGGAAATGCATTAATGACCTCTTGGATTGAAGATCAAATTAATGAACACCAGGATAATGATACAACTACTGAGAAGATCAATCCTAATGATTTTGTTTCCCACCCACAGTTCAGTGACTTTATAACCACACTGACAAGAAATAAAAGATCCTTGGATAAAGCCTTTCTTACCTACTTGGAAGAAGATAATAATATAGATTTTGAAAACAAAAGGCTTAGAAACGTGGGAAATCCTATTGCTCCTAATGATGCGGTCAATTTAGAGTACTATCAGTCTAACAGAATTGACATTATTCGTTTAGTCGGGAAATACAGTTCAATGGACAAATTATTTTACCTGGGTAATAATCAAACACAATACCTTTTTATGAGAAGTGGAAGAGTAATTGAGATAATAATGAAACCAGAGGGTTATAAAGACTTTATCAAATTATACCATAATTTAAAAAGCATCGCCGTACATAAACCTTTCGATGTCGCGTTTGATGATAAGATATTTTTTTAAATTCCAAAAGCTTTCAGTGTACCTGAAGGCACAGTTGTGTTTTTTGAAATAGTTATGGTATATAAATACATTTAAAAAAAGAGCAGAGTCTGTCAGTTTTTAATGGAAATTTTTCCATTAAAAGCAAAGAAAAATTCGCTAATAATCTAAGGATTTAAAAAGTCTTTAATTTTATTACGATACTTGCCATTATTCAACTTACGAGTTGTGTATATTGTAACAAAACCATGTTCCTTATCCCAACATTTTGAACAGGTCTCCCTAAATTTCTCAAATGGGATATCACCACCAACGAAATCGCTATGAATATGTTTAACATTTGCATCATCTTGTCTGAATATGCAAAGAAACTTGGCATTCATTGTCTCTTATAAGCTGTTTAGGCACTTTTAAGTATGTCTGAGCTAAATAGAAACAATCAATATCATTGTGTCTACCGCGAGTGAAGAAATCTCTTACTTTGTCCTGATTTTCAAGTATGACATCATCAAAAACAACAAAAGGGTCATTACAACATTCATCCACGGTAACCATTTCTTCATTTGTAGGGAAAAAGTATGCTATTGGTTCAGATATTAATTTTGCTGCTACCTCTGTATCTTCCTTTAAAGCANAACTCTGTATCTTCCTTTAAAGCTATATATTTACATTGGTTCAGACTTTTTGAACACACATATAAAGTAACAAAGTCCAACCATCCCGGGGAATATATAAAATTATCAATCATAAGTGTAGTTTTTCCGCTATTACTAGGGCCCACTATCAAGCATATAATATTATTAGGCATTAATTCTCCATGATGTTTTGTCAATACAGTTTTGTCTTGTATCCTTATTTTAATATCCCAATCTACCTGTTTCATGTTTCTTGGATTATTCATTTATTTAATAGATTTTTTTGTTGTAATAAATGAGTAAAGTTTTCAAGCTATCAGATAACAAATCAGTGTTGAAGAAAAGACTGCATTATCCTTTAGAGATAGAGGAGCACTCAGTGGCTTTAGTTCAGTTCTATACTGCATACCTAACGCCTAACATTACCCCTGTGAAAAATAGACTATATTTTAAAAACATGGTTGGTACGGAAACATCAGTTAAAATTCCAGTTGGCCAATATAGTTTAAAAGATCTTATAAAAACTATAAAGACAATTCCCCCATTTGAAGTAGTTCCAATGGGTGGGGGAGAAAATAATAGCATATCCCTCGAGTTGGATAAGACAACAAACAGGGTGAAAGTAAAATGTGTGTTTGATTTACAGTTTGGAAAATGGGGTTCGATAGGAGAACTTTTGGGTTTCACAGAAAATAAAATCCTGAAATCAAACGAGTTCCATTTTGGAAATACAATTCCAAAATTTGTTCCCTTTGAAACAATAAATATACACTGTAATATAGCTAATGGGATTATATTAAAACATGATGAATATAACCACAGAGAAACTAGCATAATTGCTACATTTAAACCAAGGAAAACATTTGGATTTGGTGATACTATCTTTTACGAGCCTGCCTATCCCTTGTTTTTTCCCGTGTAAACCACTCAAGTAAAGGAAATAATAGTTGGAATTAAGGATGACAAAGGTAAGTTAATAAATTTTGATTCATCAGAAAGAACTGTGGTCTTGGAGATGAAGCCATAGATACTTATATTTCTATTAAAGAAAAAGGTATTTTAGGTCGGAAGTACTCATATAATAACTTTAATGGGTTAAAAATAACCATTAAAGTTTCATATTAAAAAAATTTGTTGATAAATGCTTTCGAATTTCATTATCTGTATCTGACTTCAATACACAGTGCTCGTTCTGTCGGTGTAGACACGAGTTTTCCTCATAAGAACTTGCTCCTACTGTTGCTATCTGTGAACCCGGATGTGGTCGATGTATCCGCGCTCTGGACGTGGAGGGACTCACTATCTCCGACTGCCACGCTCGCGATCTGTGATGTAATATGTGAACCAGGATGAAGTCGAGGTCAGTGTGTACATGCTCTGGACGTGATTCATTTGGCGGGACTCGCAATGTAACTTGTACGAAGAGCCTTGCTTAGCGTCTTGCCAGATAGCTCAGTGGTTAGACGTCCGACTCTTAACGCAAGGTTCGTGGGTTCAAATCCCGGGCTGAGCGGATAAATTTTCAGTGTGGGTGTGAAGGCNGCGTTGAGCGGATGAATTTTCAGTGTGGGTGTAAAGGCACCCGCATCCACACTGTATGTTTATCAACCGAGTCGTTCCAAATTTGAGCTAATAAAATTAATTCTCGTACTCTTAGTAGATCTAAGAGTAGCAGATGCAACTATATGTTACCCCTTACAAGCCCAGCAAAAATACTCTCTACAGTAGTCACTATTGTATCAGATGTAATGCTGGGTAATCTCAGATGGTGACAGGCACCACACCATCTGAGAGGGGGTACTAGAACTTAAAAAAAACTCCTTCACCTCACCACTAAAAAAAAAAAAAAAATGCCGGCCGAGTGGTGAGGTGCGGGAGTTAACCGAAAAACGTAGTTTTATTGGCGTCAAAATTAGGCCGTAATAATAATATAAAAAAAGTCCCTGGCGAGGCGATAAGTTGATCGTAAACGTTTTGCAATATTTTCTTCTAAGATAATAAAGATGGATAATATTTAGAAAAAGAATTAGGTGTTTCACCTACTTTAATATGTCGAATTTTGAGGTGCATATCTAAACTTTTAATTACACTATGTTGCACGAAGTCAGAGCGGTAATTGAGTTTTAATGGTTTACCCTTCTCTAAAACCTTATAGAGATATAAATACAAATGAAAATATACTGATGTCTTATTATACGAATATGTGCATTTATTATTTTACAAACAGAATAGAATACCTTTGTGTGTCACCATATTTTTTCAATCCTTTATACACAAGAATTGTGCCTCCTCGATTAACATCACATATCAGATTTGTACTGAAAATGTATACATATCTGTCTAGTAGGGTCACCTTAAAATTTCCTGAAGTAACTACCACTTTGGGACCATACTTGGTTTCATTTATTTCAGCGTGATTTATCGGGTATGACTGCCCTATTGTGAGGTTGGAAAGTTTCATAAAATGGCGGGTGCTGTTTAATGCATTTAGTAACTGATCCATGTTATGTTATGTTTATTACACATTTTCATTTCTTTAAATGAAAAAAATTTCTCCTAATAATTATTTTTTGTGCTGAGCTGGTATCAGCATTCTCATAAGTTATGGTTATTTCCAAACAATTAATTTTAGAAGCAGGTTGAGCACATATGGTTATGTTTAATGCATTAGTTTTTAAAAGTGGGTTGAAAACGTATGGCTATTTTTAAACCATTAGTTTTTAAAAGTGGGTAGAAAATGTATGGTTATGTTTAACCCATTAGTTTTTAAAAGTGGGTTATAAACATATGGCAGACTTTAACCCATTAGTTTTTAAAAGTGGGTAGAAAATGGATGGTTAAAATCTATGGTGTGCCAGGACCCGGGCTAGCATCGGCTTTCTATAACTACTTGGTCGTGCTCGTTTTTTTAAATTTTCTCTTGCTACGAAAATGGGTGATGGAATGGGGTACACTGCCACGCGATATGCTCTAAGTAATTAGAAAATTATCAGTTACATGGTGTGATGAGTGTATTTAAAAAAAAAATGGCCGAACCTCCCAAGAGTATAAATACTGTGAAAATCGAGGTTGTAATTTATAGTTTAAAGAGTGTGGTCTTCCTGCGTGAACATAGTACCATGGACAAACATTTAGAAAAATTGAATCGTCGCAATGTGCATTAGAAGACAAGAAGTTGAGAGATTTGGTATTAGGTATAAAGTTAAAAGTTTCAGATTTTCAAAACATCGGTACACCATATGTGGAGAGCATCACTTGTCTTTTAAATGGCGATTTCGGAGTTCACTTGCAGAAATCATATGTGCAGCTCATTAATGAGGTGGACATAATGGCTCGCAACTAGTTGGACGTGTTCTTGATGTATGGAGGCTTGAAACCTGGCATGTACGGAAAGAACACTCAAATTTTAGAATTTTCTTTAGGAAATGGAAAAAAAAATGGCTAGCAGTTTTACTGCGCGCACAGAATTATAAATGTGACATTAAATACTCTAGATACTGGTAAAAATAAAGATGCAATGATTGGCTACTGCAGAGTTCATTTCAAGCCCCGTGGCTTGTGTGAACAAGTGGAATCATGCAATTGTCTCGAACATTGGCTATACTACAATTAAGAAAACGAGTGTACGGTAATGGTTCCAGTATATTGTGATTTCGCCGATTTCGGAGGCCGTGCTACTGCCTGTAAAAAACCTACCAGGCTGAACCTTAGAGACCCCACACACACTCTAACCAGAAAAACGAAGCATATAGTTAATGCTACTATGCTCAAGTGGACCACGACATAATACCTGCTGTCAAAACTACAAGTGTGCCAATGGGACCGAAAATATATACAGGAGAAGATGTTACCAAGAAATGCATTGGAGAAATCGTAGACGTTGAAAGCAAAGCCAAGGAAATTTATGAATACATCAAAACCGTGAAACCACTAAGCAGCTTCGAATTATTGAATCACACCATAACCGATACCTGCTGCTACTATAAATAAAAGTTCACTAAAGACACTTGGAAGTTAATGGACCACGAACACATCACCGAAAACTACAATGGGGGCCATTGTAGTTGCAACTGCAACAGCTGCAGTAACTGTTACAAACTTCGCCACAGTCCAAAAAATTTTGAGTACTCTTCCACAATTTAACATATGATGAGAACTTTATAAGAATACATTTGGGCTTCCACAAAGAAAACATAATCTTTATCCCGCATACGTGGAAATATTCATCATATTCTCGGAATTACTGGGGGAGAGTTTTACACTTCAACTCTCAGACACATTCTACGTATTGTCCACCAGGCTAGCTGCCCTCGCCGAAAATCTGCTATGAGACCAGCTGAAGAACACTGGGAAGTTCTTCCGGTCCAGACACGCTGGAACTAGTAGGGAGAAAATGTTTGTTTCCCTACGATTACGTAGACAGCATACAATAACTTGAAGAGATGCAGCTGTCCTCCAGTGATAAATTCTATAAACGGCTTGACAGAGAAAGCTATAACTGAATGAAAAGGAATGCAGACACGCACATCATGTTTGGGAAAAGTTTAACTGCTAGAAATTGAAATATCACTCTAATATTTATTTCAAGACAGATATATGGCTGTTATCAACTTAGACTTTTTGAAACACATCTGGAAATTGTGCCTCGAAACCTTCAGCCTGGACTGAGACTTATAAGTGAGCGAACCGTGTTTCTTGTTTGATGCCACGCTGAAGCACACCAAGGTCGAGCTAGAACTAATCATAGACTACTTGTCCAAAACATCATGAGAAAAAATATGTAGACAACATCAATATCCTCTACACAGACACCGAATCGTTAATTTACACAATTAAAACACAAGATTATTACGCAGACCCTACTCTCAAGGACGAGATGCATGCTGGTGCCTACCACCCACTCATCCCTGCTACTTTCCCACTAACAGGAAAGTATTGGTGAAATTTAATGATACCTGCGATTGTGAACTGATGAGCGAAATCGTGAGGCTGCGTGCCAAAAGGTGTAGTTATATTGTGGTGGATAAGTAACCAAGAAGGCAAAAAAATGTCCAGAAGATAACCCTGAAAAATAAAATCACATTTGAAGACTACGAAATGGTGTTGAAGCAGCAACAAGCCGTGCATTTAACTTTAAATGCTATAAGATCTTGCCATAATAAAGTTTACAGCCAGTGCTTGAGCAAAGTCGCGCTTACATGACAGGACAAGAGAGAAATATTGGACGGTGGGATAATGACGGGGCCATGGTGGATATATTGGGTATAAATTAATAGCAAATGAAAAACCACATGGCAGAAAAAGTAGAATTTCCTTATAGTATCATATGGTCATATTGAGTAGAAATTAATAAAGCAGAAAGTAGAGAAGAAAGAAGTGACTAAAAAAGGAGAGGCCAGAGAATAAGGAAGACAAGAAAGAAGATTAATAGTTTTCTATTCAATGTAAGCATATTATGTTGTATGTATGTTGTTATGAAGTATGTAGCTACTGACAGCACACTAGAGCACATGCAAGAGGATTTTCTGTCTTATCAGTTGTGTTGTTATTTTCTGGTGGTACACTACACCAGATCACGTGCAAAACGAATTTATATCTTACCAGTTGTGGTCGGGGTGTGCAAAGGCAGTTCCTTACCACGGGGTGTGTCAAAGCAAAAGTGATTTCACTTACTACATATTTACTACTTACTTATAATCCAGCTATGAAATTCTGAATTTGCTTTTCTTCTAAAATAACATACTTTTTCCCTGGGGGCGTGGATGGAATGTTAAATTTGAAGCAATTTGTTTCCCCCTCTATCCACTTCTATTAAAAACAATTCTTAACGTTAGTGATAATATTTTATTAGTGAAAAGTTTTGAAAATGATTACTTGTTTTACAGCATGAGATTTTATTTTTTGAGCACTGTCTACTAAGCTGCAGCAAGCAGCCACGTTCACGCTAGAAACACTCGCGCACTGCTACATGTGTCCTCATGAGAGATTTTGCCACCACCACCGCCGGCAATTTTGACTGTGGATCTAGGACATCTAGGATATCACATCGGCAGTTTCGCCTGTGCACTCATCCATTGGGATTGGGGGGTGACTTCTGCTTGGGCCTCCGACCAGGGTATGAAGTCAATTCTTGGGGAATCCTACAAGAGTTGCGAGAGTTGAAATATTTTTGTTGTATTATCTTACCTATTTTAACCACTAGATCCGGTATCGTTCTTACCCACCCTATCTGTATACTTATTATCTTTTTTCTTCCTCTATTATGTCATATATTTTTTGATCACTTACTTTCGGCTGTTTTGTTTCTCCTTTTTTGTTTCTTTCCACGTTGTTTTTTGTCCTAGGTATGTATAATTTTCGGTGCTTTAACCTGCATCAAAAGCTCATTCTTACAGCAACCCAGAGATCTAAAATAATAATTGTTTTATGTATCCACAGTGATGTAAGTGTGTATTATATTGCTCCGTCCCAAGCCGCAGACCCGCGCGCATGGCTGCTTTGTAGGCCATTCGGGTGGTAAAGTGTGTGGGCAATTCCAGAAGATGATTCTAAATTCCATACTGATAGATTCCCAGTTCCCTAGCTAATGTTGGATTACTAAAATACAAATATAAGTGTTTATAGTAAAAAAAATTATATTTATATAAATAAAAACATTAGTAGGAAAATGGGCATTTACAGCCAGGGGTCCACACCCCTGGCTCTAAATGCCCATGCTGGCGAAAAGGGCACAAACGGCGGCCATATTGGATGGTGTCACGCAGCAACCTCCGGCTCTATCATTCCCCACCGACGTCGGTCATGTAAAATTTCCCTTCCCACTCTGTTATTCCTGGCCAGCAGCATCCATCTTGGTCGTTACTTCATGTCCTCGTATTCCAAGCGAAAAGTTTTCTCCGAGTTCTCCTGAATACCGTTATTTCCACATTCCTTCCTACCAAATCCCATTCCTTCATTCTCTTGCATTCCTTCCATATGGTCCTACTCCATGCCTTAGCATTCGTTCCTACCTGTCGACCTAACTTCATGCTGTCGTATTTCAAGCGAAATGTTTTCGCTGACTCCTCCCGAATTTGACTATCTTCCCCATTCCTTCCTGCTTGATGTATTTACTTTATGCTCTTGTATACCTTCCAGACATCCCTAATTTATGCTCTCGCATTCCATGCGATGTATTTTCACTGACTTCTCCCGAATTAGTCTATTTTGCCCATTCCTTCCTACCAAATGTCGCTACTTCATGCTCTATTATTCCTCCTAGATATCCCTACTTCATGCTCTCGCATTCCATGCGAGGTATTGTCGCCGAGTCCTTCCGAATTCTTCTATTTTCCCCATTCCTTCCTACCAGATATTGTTACTTCTTGCTCTTGCATTCCTCCCAGATGCTCCTTCACCATGTTCTTGCATACCTTACTACCTGCTGTCCCAACTTCATGCTCTGGTATTCCGTCTTACCTGTTGGCCCTACCTCGCGACATTCACAGTCGTCGACGATCGTGGCCCCCTTCTTCATTCACCAGCATTCATCCCTACATCATGCTTTTGCATTCCATTCGGTCACACACATCTTCCCAAGTCCCTACAAGAGTTCCAGGCCCACTTAACACACGTCCCCTTGTCCCTGCCACAGCGCCAGGCTCACTTCACCCCTGCGTAGTTTTTCTTGCCCCGTCCCCTACACCCAGNAGTGCAGAAAGAACAATATTGCCCAACACAAGTGTCCCCCGCCAGGCTCACTTTTCGCTCGCGTGGTTTTTCCCGGTCCAGCCCCTGCTGCCGCTGCTGACCTAAGGCAAAGCAGTCTATGCACTGCATGTGCGCACAGTCAGGGATGTGGACAACAGTCGCTCGCCTGGGAAACACTTCCATTCTGTAACAACTAGTAGTAGTAGTTGATTAATCAGCCACACACAGCAGTATGGTCGTTTCACCCTTACAGCATCACCCTCGCACTTACCGTCCACATGGCGTGAACATGTGGATGACTCCTGGGCTTGGGAACGGGGCAGTACATTACTCTAGCAAAAACAACACAGGTGTTTCCTTGGATGTACACACACAGTGTGTGAGTGTAAGGAAATATCAGTGGCATCGCAAGCATAGTGTACAGGCAGCTTACGATGCAGTAATGAAAAACGACCTACATAAAAAAAACAAAGATTACAAAGGAACCCACAGACAAGTTAAACAGCAAAAGGGAAGAGTACAGAAGAGATAGAGGAAGAGAAAGGAGAGACAGCATAACAACTAATGAATGAAGGCAAGTACGATATGATCACTAGTTACTACAGTGCTAGGAATACCATTTCACATTCGCTACCCTTGCATTAGGACATGAGTGAATGATTGTAGAAAGTGAAATAGTTCACACCCACATCAATAACATGCCTGACAAGATAAGGATATATCTTTCACTGGCTACAGAATGTCATCATTCATCAACACTGTGCTATGGAAACAGTATATACTGGTAAAATGCCTGACAAGATAATGATACCTCTTGCACAGGCTACAGAATGATACCAGCCAGAATACCTTGCCATAAGAATGCGCCTCTGGCATGTGCTCTGATAAGATGGAAAAAACACAAAACCATCAACAACAGCATACCTGACAAGATGAACAAGGCTCTTGCATGTGCTATAGCATTCTGCTGGAAAAAAACACACACAAATCAATCATTGTGGGCGAGGGAAAAGGAAGCACTTCAGATTTGACAAACCTGAGGCGAGGAACTTCCCCCTACTACGCATCCCGACACCATTCCTCTAATGGGGACATCAAGTTGTGGAAGAGGATTGGCAGTCTCTGGGGGTGGCAGCAGAGATTGGTACAGTTATTGCATGCCACCCCGATAAAATTGCTGCTGACATGATTATCGTTGTGCACCTTGCCGTTATTGCGGGTTAAGTGGCTGGAACAGTAACAGCAGGTGGTGACCATAGCATAGTCAGTCTGTTCGCCAGAAGTTAGCATTCGCATAGGCTCGGACTGGATATATATCTCCTTCCCCAGATTACCAATCCTCACAACTTCCTCCATGAATCGCTTCGATGCATTTCTCCGGTTTAGCATTTCAACTCTGCAGGGAGGCTGATCGTCTTGGAGGCTGATATTATGTATTTATCCACCTTGATGTAGATGCTTCAGCTGTAGGGCTCGTGCTTCCGGTACCTATAGGTGTAGGACATCCCCAGGTTTGGCTGGCACATCCAGATCGGCACTAGCATAGCCTCAAAGTTCGAGTACACGATTATAGGTACCTTATAGATATTGTGATAATTTTGGAACTTGAGCACAGGAGACTTTCCATTCTGCTCCGGCTACGGCATGTCTGCACGGAGTGGTCCATGTTTATTACAGTACCTCCTGTGCTCAGTCAGCATCTCAGCGCCTGTCATCCCAATCACTAATGGGACATTATGGTATGCCTTGAGATAGCATTTCCAGATATGAACATTTCCATGGTGCGACATTACCTGGGAGCGTACAAGGCGGTATAAATCGGCTATGTAGAAGTAATACGAGTTCTTGTTCTCCATCTTCAAAAGTAGTAGGTCGAAGTGATGGGCCAGTTCTTCTTTCGACAATCGTATTGGTCCTCTCGAACTATGATATTTGTCATAAAAGGGTGGGGAACTCTAGTCAACTAAAGTCTAAGCACATCTTCAGGTCGATGTATCACTGGTTGACATGCACTGGACGTTTACCTTCTGCATAATATGTCAGGATCGCCCATTTAAAGCACTGCTAGTCCTGGATTCGTGCGTTAATAATCGCATGTCCAGCTTCAATTTGCACAGGCAGGGTGGTGTACAAGGAAGCTCTCAGTGGGTCAAGCTTGTTAAAATGGAGCTGCAGTCTTTTCACAATGGCGAGGGTCCAGCCATTTTACTCGTCCTTCTCCCAGCATAGCTTGGAAATGGCGACAGACACTGCATCTTCAATGTCGCCGACATTGAAGAGGAGTACGTTCTTTGTCTTGAAGGCACGATGGTCCATTTCGTTGCCGTGCCACTCCAGTTTGCCATATTTGCACTCGAGGAAAATATTAAATTTAACCACCTCCTGGCCCTCGATCTCCTGCTCCAGCTGGCCAACGATACATACCTTTATACCCTCGAGGTAGCCTCTAATATCCACTGCCCTAATCGATTCATTATCAATGACATACATCTTCATGATGCCTCGAAACAAGTTCGTCGCCTCTACAAAACCATAGGCATTACACTCGCCGGCACTGGTGACATCGACAGTCCTATGGTGAGATCGGCCCTTGGCAGCAATAATGAGAGCTGGTATGAGCTGTGATGGCCCTGGCTGGGATACAGATGCCACAGCCATGCGAGCATTTTTAGCTGGTGGTGGTGGGTCTATTGCATTTAGCGCTGTGAGCACACAGTTTATCTGTTCTGGTAAACTGCTAGCCGCAGTTCCCACATTCCATTGTCTCGGAATCAGGATTCGCCCAACAACCACGTTCATGGTGACTCACATCACTATAACGACTGATGCCATTATAGCAGAATGTGCAGTGGGTCGATGCAGCCTGCCTGATCAGTTCTGTGCATGTTACACTATAACTGGTGAGTTTTTCGGTGCGGTCAAATGTCTTCCCGCACATATCTTACATGTGTTGTGGTGCCTCCCTGAATAGGTTAAAGGAGCAGGTGCGTTCATGATGCAAGCCATTCGGACGATCTGCAAACAACCGTCTATACTGTAGTGCAGGTGGTGGCATCGTAGGTGCGATAGACAATGATGATATGGAAGAAGAAACTGAAGACTTAGATGATGTTGATGCGAAAGAAGGGAAAGATGTAAAGGAAGAAGAACCAGCAGAATCCATCTTGTCCGTTTAGCTAACTGGTATACATACAAAAACTATGGCCGATCAAATGCAAAATGGTGCAACCGTACCCAGTCTACCCTACTTCCAATGTAAGCCATTGGGNGGCCCGTATTCTGGCAGAAAATATTGCCCAAGCTTCCCTATTGGCTGGGTTGCCGTCCGGCGAGAAGGTTACCAGGCTTTGATTGGCAAACGGCGATCCAGGCAGCAGTCCGACCAAAAGAAAATGGTCCGCAATGTGTGGTAGCTAATCAGGCACAAAGGTCGTTTTCCAGAGCCTCGCTCGTCCAGTGAGTGACCGAGTGCGTTAACATGAAAGGAACCCACACTATTTTGCTTCTCACCTATACTGTGTGATATTTTTCTTGCAATGGTGGTACGTGATTAACTAAACTGGAAATAGGCCATTGCAACATTTGGTTAAACTTTGCATAAAACATACAGTTAGACTTAAAAACCAGGATACGAGGAAACATAAAATTGATAAAGCTAATATTAACTGTTGCCGAAGGTTGATTTACAAATAATTCTATAGAATTAATCCCGTCAGTTTTCACAAAAGCGTTACACTAAGACAATAATGAGTCATTAAAAAACAATGATAACGTGAAAGTTGGAAAAAAATACAGAAGAAAAAACTATGACAACATAGACGAACACAATGGCTAGAACATATATATACACAAGTAATATAGCGAGGATTACAATGACGAAAACACTGGCAAAAACAGATGTATACACACACATCGAGAATAATGCAAACGAACACAACAGCTAGAACATATGTTTACACAAATGTCACAATTAGGGCAATACAGACGAAAACAATGCCTAGAACAGATATATACACAAACGACACAACGAGGACTACAATGACTAACACACCTGCAAAAACAGATGTATACACAGACAACCCAACGAGGACGATGCAGATGAACACAATAGCTAGAACATATGTCTACACAGATGACACAATGAGGGCAATACAGACTATCACACTGGCTAGAACGCATGCTATTCACAGACGTCGCAATGACTACAAAGAAGATGAAAAAACATGTGACACTTCGACGTCTCCGCAGACGAACACAACGCCTACAACATATGTATACACAGACAAACAACATGAACTACAAAGACAAACACAGTGGTTAGAACAGAAGTAAACACAGACGACACAAGGACAACACAGACGAACACACACCGATCGAGGTGAGGCAGTGGTTAAACTTTGGTCTCGCATTTAGAAGTACTTGGGTTCGAATCCCGGTCTGGCCATCCCGATTTGTGTTTTCCTTGGTTTCCTGAAATCACTCCAGGTGAACACTGGGATGGTTCCTACTGCAGGCCATGGCAGATTACTTCCCCGTTCCTGTTTCTCTGAGCAACTTGACCTGCGTATGGCTTCGCTGCCATCGGGAAGTTAAATCCAACCTACTAAAATGCCTAAGTTAACTACGGTCTCCTCCCTGTATCTTCACCTACCCTTTTTGAATGTCAGAAGCGTTTTATATTTATGTTAATATGAAAGTATTTTGTTTCCAGCTGAATTAAAATTTTTCTTATATTTTATCTATAAAAATGTTATTTTGTTAATAGGTAATTAACATAAAACAGATGGAAAATAAGTGTGTTGGTAATGCCTAGTAGGAAATAGCTCTCATGCAAAATATTATTAAGCTGCGTGCGCTCGAATGTGGTGCGCTGTTCCTTTAATGCAATTTCCTAGGCTTAGTTAAGCTTTGTTTGTACGAGGCGGATGAATATACTGAAAGTAGAACATTATCAGTGCTTCAAAAGTGTTGGAAATAACCATGAATGAACTATGTCCTCTGGTAAAGCGCAGTCTATATGTCTCCCTTGTAGCTGGAACGTTGGTGTTTGGATTGTCGCAAAGTCGTGGGGAAGGATGCTGCCGCCCAAGGAGTTGCTGGCGGCAATCGAGCTGTCGGCGGCGGTGCTGTACGTGTGCTATGTGACGTCACAGCTGCTGAGGCTGGTCATTCAGCTCCTATTGCCACTCGCTGCAATCGTGATTGTCAGCATCTTCCTGCACACATACAAGACCAAGTGGATCGTCAGCGACGTGCTGCAGCCGCGCCTGGAGCGCGTCAAGAACTGGGCTTTCGCCATCAGTGTGCGGCCCAGAAACGGTGGTGCAACCATACCTAGTGCGGACAACGCCCATAGAGGCGACTCCTAGCACCTCCACACCCCGCGCTGTGTGACTACCTCATGCCTACCGTGCAGTTTTTCACTACATCCCTCTATCAACCCAGCACTTTTGAAAATCCTGCAGAAGTGCCTGCATCACTCGATGTAGTAGAATGAAAAAG